>VZTB01003116.1:34888-116405 GCA_013397245.1 Thryothorus ludovicianus | reverse complement strand
TTTTGTTTGGTTTTCTTTTCTCGCAGAATTGGCGGGTTTTTGGGAGCCTGACACCGCTCGGGTTACAAAAAAAAATAAAAAAGAAATAAAATAGAAAAAAGGAACAAATTAAGGCTGCGGCAGGACTCTCAGTTTCCCCGAGGGTTTTCTCAGCCCTCTGAATAGCCTGTGAGAAGCGAGCCCTTTCCATGCCTGTTCTCCCAAGCAGTTGTCTCCACAGTTCAGTGGTTGTGGGGCATATCCCATAGACATCTTTTTGCATTGCTCCCAGGCTATTTCCCCCACCCCAGGGAACACGTTCACACACATTGCCCACCAACATCCGCGGTCTGCAGAGTCCCAGAGCACCGGTTCACTGATCTATTCCACCTCAGGTGGATCCCATACAGGAGGTGATACAGGCAAAAGTACAAAACTTCTTAACCCTGCCTTAGGCACCCCACTTTCTATACATATTCATAAATTTCCGGAGGTCACTCTGAGCAAACCTTTGAAGATCAACCTAATACATCTAATTTATATTACACAGCAGTGGCAGCACATCTGCAACAAATTGGAAAGAATTTTCATGGATTAATACTTGCTAAGATTGTAAGATCTGACCTTGGGCTAAAAGTCCTCAACCAGTAATTTCATAATACTTGTTGCATTACAGCCTTTCACTCAGAATGACGTCCAGCAGTGTTGACTTTAAGGCATCAGTAATGAGAAGTCCATCACATCTCTTGATAAATCATTTCAATCATTAATTAGTTTGCTAAAAGGTGCATTTCATATTCAGTATCAATTTGTCTTATTCCAGCTTCCAACCACTAGTTCTCATCATACCTTTATTAGCTTAAGGGGACACAGTATCAGTGGTCTTCTCCCACACACAGGGGCTAAGATTAATCACGTGCTTTTGTAAAATAATAAGGCCAACTTTCCCTCCCCTCAAGAATCATTCCTGGAGGCATTTCCAATGCACCTCTCCTTTTCCCACGATACTGAACAGGCCCTTCTGATCCTGTGACCTGCCTGCAGTGGGCCATAAGCTGCAACCTCAGCACCTCCCTCAGTACCAGCCAGTTCCATTGACTGGGCAGGTTGGCAGGTTGGGAAACCTAATCCCTACAGGCAGACCAGACAGTGTGCTGTCTTTGTGGGGATGTCTCTTTATGAAATCATCTACACCACGTTTTGAATCCATACTGCCTAAAAGCATCACCTACCTCCATACTCCTGTGCACTTGCTCTTGCACTAGAATAAATCAAACCATGAGCTTTATTGGTACAAGTCACTTGTCCAGCAGTTTGTCACCTGCAAACCTTCCAGCAACTCATTTTCTTCCAGAAAATTGATTATCATAACACCAAGAATATTCCTAGGATGCCAACAGGAATAGGTGCCATATTGATTTTGTGTAGTGCTATTTTTAAACAGAATATCATATGCTAAATGATGTTTTGCCATTCTGAACTTGATATGCAAGTTTGTCTGTCAAAATTAGTTTCACAGAAAATCTTTCTTCACTGCTTGCATACTGTATCGTTCCATGATTTTCACCAGTACTTGGCTTCCAGATCTACAGCTACTTGGATAAATGTGATGATCATTTTAAAATATTAACAGTTTATTAACACACACACATTGTCTCTGGGCCATCACCAGCTTTCCAAGATTTGGGTTTTTTTGGAAGCAATTCCCATGTTTTTAAGAACTCAGTCTTTCTGAAAGCTTGAGGCCAGGTTGTGTGTCACAACAGAATTAATATCTTGGACATTATTAGCAACTGCTGGACTTCCTTCTTTACTACTGCTGCAGCAGCAGATGTCCCTTTGGTGGCTGAAGACTGAAATGCACCTCCTTGCTTTTCCCAGCACAGGTCAGAGAGAGTTACTGGCCATTTCCACTCAGTGTGAAGTTCAGGGCTTGCCCTCATGTGGGAGGCAGAGACCAGCTGACACTGGTGTCCCTGCAGTGCACGGGGAAGGCCAGTGCTGGAGAGGGATGAAGGGCAAAGAAATGCATCCAGGAGCTGCAGAGGTCTGGAGTACGGCTGGATATCATTCAAACCAAGCAAAGCTGCACTTCAAATTACAGTATTTAACAATGTGGTACTTCTGACCTTAATTTATTAGTTGCTGCACTCCCTGTCAGTAAAACAGGGTACTCTTCCTTCATGGTAATACTGTGAAGACAGATTAATAAGTATTTGGGAAACACTAAGAAACTGTAACATTCAAGTTCTATTAAAACAACAAATCAACAAAAAAAGATAAAATTAAAAAAAAGGAAACAATTCACACTAAGACAATAACTTTTATTTTTCAGTCTAGGGATTTGTTATGGGAATGCAAATAAGGCCATATATTGAGTAATGAGGATTTGTTAAAGCAAGCCTCTCAAAATTCTTCCTGTGTATCACTGAGACATTAAAATGACAGTTTCCCCACCTTTTGAAAAAAAAACCAATAAAAACCCAAACAAACCAACAAACAAAAACAAACAAAAAATCCCCAAGCACTCCACCTCCCCAAAACCAGGGAATGTATGGCAAGAAAATCGTGTAATTAAAAATTGTAGTGTAACAGACTCACTGAGGCCAACTTTTGATTTCAAAAAGCCTTTATTTCCGGCACCTAGGTACTTAATTTGCAATCTGATAGAAAGTTTCACATTGTCCGCATATGTTTGCAGCATGATTGCAGGCATCAGTCATATTTTGTAAAGCCTGCTTGCTTCCAACTCTCAGAAATGAGAAATTTCTTCTTTCTTAGATACTGTGCTGTGTTTATGCATAACCAATGCCCAGGTAACAGCTCATTTTAAATAAAAGGAGGCCTAAAGGAGAATTGTGCCAAAGTGCTTATTAAAGATTGTGTCAGATACAGCCACTGTCCCAGCTGCCTTTTTTTTTTCCTTAGAAATCCCCAGAATGTTTTACTACCATCAAACTGGTAAAGTGCTTTCCTTAGGATGAAATCCTCTGAAGCAGCACACACCCTTTATCTGTTAGGCAAAAAGGCTTTATATTCTCATTTGGTGGTCCACATCAGACACCCTCTGCTTATTCCTTGTTGGCTAAAATAGCACTTCACAAGAATTGCAAAACCTGTTCTCTTAACTCGAAAATCAAATGTCACTTTCTTCCTGGCATGTATCCAGCCATTTCAGCGCTTCAATCATGTGAATCCTTCAACCATATTTCTGTGAAAACACTGTCAAGTATCTTCCCGCTAATGATCGCTTCCAATTTCTCAGTTATTACTAAGTCTTCTCACAGTGTATGCACAATTAACAATTTTGTTCTTTATATATTTATATTTGCTCATCACAGAGTACGTAATTAATTAATTTCACATTTAAGCATCTGCACTGGTATGACTCCCTTGACCACTTTTTCTTCATTTGCAAGTTAAGTATCTTCAGACCATGGATAAAGTCAAGAAACTCAGAAAACTGATTTTTCCCTTAACACCAACAAATAAATTGCATCTGCTGCAAGTCCTCTCACACTCTGGGAGATGGTTTGATGCTACACAAAATATGTCATGCAGCCCCTTAAGCCAGAAACTTGCTTCCTGTATGTATTTTCCTGTATATTCATCTTCTTACTACTTTTGGAGAGGTCACTGAGAAGGTCCTGCCCTGTTTTTGTCTCCAGCCACCTTTGCAAATCCTGGAGCCATGCAATTCAGTGCTGACTGGGACTGGTCTAATTAGGCTTTGTCTATTCATAAAAATAGCAGTGAATAGTGGATTAAAAAAGAAATAAATTGAAAACTGTTAATCTAGGCATAGTAATTTTTGGTACTGCATGTACGTGCATAATGTTTTTCCTCTGTAAATGAAAAATCTAAGAACACTGCAGTGCTGTAATTCAAACTCAGCTATTGCTGTTGTGCCTCAACAGAATGGGGAGAGCTGTCCTTTCAATCTTTCCCCCCCTCCCAAGGGCTTTCCCACCTTCCTCAGCTAACTTGCTAGCACAAAGTTCTGTATTTGTTGCAAGAGCATACAGCATTGTCAAACACTGCCAAAAAAACCTGTACAGTTGCAAGAGTGTAAACACAATTGCATGATCCTCACTCTAAAGTCTCTCCAGACATCTCGACTGCCATGTCTTTATATCAGGGTATCAGGATAAAGCTCAACTAACTTCAAGTTAATCTCCAAATCTAAAGGCCTTAAGAGAGGCAAATGAAGTTAAAAGAGCATCAGATTTTAAATTACCAACCAAGCACTATCACTGTGTAAGTGCCCGTGTTTTCATAAACAGGAAATAGGAGCACAATCTCATCAGTCCTGGTGTTATCAACCTATATGAATTTCCCCTTGCAGTGCATCTTACCACTTCCTATAAATATAACAAAAATTGAACACAGTTTTGAGTCTCTGTTTTCAGCAGAGCCAGCAAGAAATCCAATTCATGTTGGCTGATGCATGTACAATGATGATTGTTGTTCCCAGGTGTTGTTCCCAGCTCTAACAATCTCCCAACATAATGGTTCAGTCAAGACCACATACTCAGAGGTCTTAGTGGTTTATTTCTTGGAAAGAAAGTTCATGTTCTGTCTTCTGTTGAAGTGAAAATACAGTAAGTTTTAGCCCATGTTGAAGACCCACAATTTTTAAATGAAAGGAAATTGGTGAGTGAATAAATGAAAAAAAAAAATCAAAATTGTTACCTGATAATTTCAAATAAATATGATAACTAGGCGCTTGACTGCAGCCTGGATGGGTTTAAAAAAAAGAAAAAATAACAGGAATAGAAAGACTAAGAAATAAGCATTGATTTGTGACTGAAATCCTCTCATTTTTCCTTTTCTATGCGACATCCAGCCCCATCTCTGCTCAGGAGAAGGCCAAAGTCCACAGTCTATTCCTTAGCAGGTAGGCCTGACCTGCAAAAGGATATCTGGAGATGTTAAAGGAAGTCTGAAGATGTGCTTCATGATTCAGATGCTTGATGGAGTCCTTCGATCTCCAATCCTAAAGCTAGATATTAATACAACTCCAGTGAGTTGAGAAGAAAAGGCCATCAAGGAATAAAAAATGGTAAGCAGAGAGACTGCAAGGCCAACACAGAATGAGCAAACTGGTGGCATTGCTAATGTTCGGTGTTTGCTTTTGAACTCAAGTGTGTTTGTCTAGCAAGCATGCAACCCAGGCTGGCAGGTTTGCTGGCATATGTGAAAAAATCTTAGTTGCAGGAAGCCAAAAACATCAGTAGTCCCCCCCTAAACAAGGGCAAAGTGAAAAGATGAATAGAAAATAATTTCCAGTTGCTAAGTTTCACTTGCATACCACCATCTGATGGTGAAATCTTGAAATCCCAAGACTAAGAAAACCTCACTGAGAATGGTGGTCAGTGAGATCTTTGGCTATGATTGTGGTAGCTGGGCTTTTATCAGCTACTAACATTGTTCCATCAGCAGTCAAGAAGGCAAAGCAGAAATTAATAGAAAATCCTTGCTGTTCTCTAATGTAGCCACCCACTTCTGATTTGTGGCTCCACAACGTGTAAACCACTGCTGCTACCAAGTGAACAGAAGCATTACTGAGTTCAGGAAACAGAACTTGAAACCCCATAAGATAAAGCTGTTTTCTCCCAAGTGCTGTAGGAATCTGGGCCTAAGAGATCAGTAAAATGATTAAATGAAAACCACTGACCACAAGAAAAAAAAAAATAGTTTATAAGACATTTCCCACTCTACTGAATCACAAAATATTTTATTAATTCTAACATCAGTTTCATCAGTCCAGTCCACAGAGACAAAACTTCAAAGGTGCTCACAAAAACATTCTATCTACATGGGTAAGAAAGACCTTGGAAGAACCTATACATGTATCTCCTACAGACAGAAACCCTCCCCCCACACCCCAATCATATAAATAAGTATGCCAAAATGGCATGAGCTTATGGGGATTCGAAGAAAAGACTGTACATTTTTTATAGAAAACATGAACAAAAGCAAATAACAAAACACATACCAAACTAATTAAAACAGATGCCAAGACTCCTGAGGGGGAAAAGGTTGAAATTTTCATCTTTCTACACATAAGCATTCCTTCATCTGACAGAGAAAGAAACTCTTCTTATGAGCTGAAACTCTTCTAACCAATATGGTAATGCTGATGGTCAATGGCCAGATATGTTGCTATGCACACACTCCTTGTCTGGTTGGGCAGGGCAGATTCCACACACCAGGGCACAATCACCCTGCACTGGCAGCGATTACACCCTATGCTTTCAACAGGACCATACACAGGGTAAACTCATCTAAAAGGATTTCCCAGACAAAATGAAAGTTATACCCCAAAGACAATCCTTTTTGTATTAATAGTAGCTTCATTTCATTGAAATCAGCTACAAAACTGTTTTTAAAATATAATCATTTTTACGTGAATCTTTCAAACATTTAAATTTTAAGATTCGTTTTCTCTAACTGTAGTTTTGAAATTTTTACAAAAGAAGTATTGGTAGGTCTTATCTTGAAGGTTTTATGCACATTGAAAATCCACATAATGTTGTGCATTCTAGGACGCAGCCACATAACTGGACCCATATAAATCTAAATAGCTTTTCCCAAACCATCACCTTTAAATATTGTTGCCTTCTGCCTTTAAGAAAGATGAGAAAATTCCCATTTTACTCCCAAACCAGTCTTAAGCATGATTAGAAACTCTTCAAGTGCCATGAATATCTAAAATTGTCAGAACATTTATGGTATAGTATTGTCAAGCATGTGCAATCTGTATGCATCCAGATTGTTATTTGTGCAAAACCATGCAGACATACTCTGCCTTTATGTGTAAATCCACACTGTCTTCAGTGAGGGCTTTGTGGTAGTCACTTAGGGCAGAATATGGCCCACATTTACCTCCTTGATATTTAAAAGACAAGAAAAATTATTAACTACTATCCGTTAAAGGACCCAGCTGCAGAATGTTTTAGTAGAAAAATAAAAATTTTAAGTTATTGGCAGATTAACATTAGTGCAATTATTTTGACTGCCTTACTTCCACACAGTAGATTAAAAAAATATATTGTCACTTGTGAAAAGAACCTAAGACACTTCAGAAGCAGTTATGTAGCTGCCAAATAAAGAGAAAAGGAGCAGATTCTGCAGCACTTTATGAAGCTCTCAACACTTAGTGACTTCTAAAGCTCCAGGAAACGAGATCCAAGGCTTGTCAACTAATTACAGTTCTTTCCATACAAAAATATATCACTTATGAGATTTTCAAAAGGCTGACTAACTGCTGACTAGAAAGAGCACATTTTTTTGTATTCAGCTATATCCTAGACAACATCTGGATCAACTTCTTTCTTTGAAGAACCATTTTTGGTAGTCCGAGTTGGTACAAGGTCGTAACAATGGTGCTGGGTTCCCATTGTAAGCGTTTGCCTCGGCTTGTACGCACTTCTGGGTTTGTGGGTGAAACAAGGTACCATCCTACAAAAGACAGAAATAAAGTTAACTCTTCAGGTCTCAAAAACTGTAGACATTTCACCGTGTTTTGAAGTAGCAGAAAACACCACTTGCAACAAATAAATATCCCACTTATCCTTCCAATGGAGTTGTGCAGTAAAGCCTAACTTGAGGATGTCTGAAACTTTTGAAGAAGATCCTGCTCTTAAACTTACATAAACTGAAATCAACATTGCTTTAGAATGACTCATAAAGCGACATCAGAGCATGTAAAGATGTGCTAACATTTGCTTTCATTGCATTTTGTTCCTGGACCAGAATATGGCAGAAAGGAACCAAGCCAAGCACAAGCATTACCCATATTTATCAATTGATTGCATATCTTGTGAGTAAAAGGTAAGTATTGTTCATTAAGCGTAAATGTTGGACATATATTTAGCAAGAAATTTCCCTATCTCTTTATAGGGTATATTTTTGGTGGAAAAAGTAAAAATATCTAAGCATGCTCCTTTCCTGCAAGATGTGTGTGGAATTCACTTGCTTTGCTGAAGGGCAGTACAGCTGCCTCAGAGGTGTAAGGTCTGACAGGCCTCCAAAGTCAAATTCTCTAAAGAATACATTTTGAGACCTGAGGTCCTTTTTTATGGTAATCTCCAGTTCAAGTCTCTTGTGCCAATCCAGGAGCACTGTCAGCCAGGACTGCCCTGCTCTGAGGCCATCTCCTTGGCCTGGGTGACACTCCCATATGCAAGCATTCCCAAGGTCCCTGGCAGCTTTGAAAGCCTTGTTTCTGAGCATAGCCCTGACTCCTCTGGAAGTCTGCTCCTCCCAACATCAGGAATGTTGCCCTTGATTGCATCCTGAGCCACAGCTCCTGATTCGTGTGCTTGCTCGCAGACTTGCTGACAGATTCAGCTGCTGAATTCCTTTCCTGCTTCCATCATGATAATTCAAATTTTAGAGTGGATTAATCAGTATCCATGTCACTCATTTTTGACTCCGTGTCCGCAAGAACTCAATTCTTGCCAGGCTGCTGGGAAGGCTGTTCAAATCTGTGATTATGCTCCATCCATGAGGACAGCTGTCTGACACTACTACACACAAAGCAAAAGAAATGTGGTGCTGACACCTCACCCATCACTTGCCTTGAAAGGTGGAGGCTGGTTTTGATTAGTGGATGTGGTTTTGATTTAGTGCAGCAGCAGCAAAGGAATTGGAGCAGAGCAACACATTCAAATCACACACAGGCACAAAGTGATCATGAGAAAGAACATTTAAAGTAATTCCTAAAGTCTCAAATGCTAAAATTAATGGTTAGGAATACAGTGGGAACAGATGTATTCCATAACTTTTTTATTTTCTCAATTTGAAACTTTAGGTTTTCTCGATTACTTCTTGAAGTGACTGAAGAGCCTTCAATTTATATCATCTTAGGGATTAATGTGTATGACCTTGAGCAATTTTGTTAAAAGTCAATGTTAGAAATGAAACATCATTTATAAAGTCAAACTTTTAAACATTTTTATTTAGTAATATCACTATGAGCTTCATTCTGGACTAGATTTAGGGAATGGACAGTAATTTTCATCTTATTTTTTTAGAGTTTACCCTACTACCTGCCACTGGTGGTAGTATTGAAGTGTGACATTTGTCAGCCATGGAGCCTGTGGAGATTAGATGCATTATGCAGACACATTATGTAAATATACCATTTTGATATATTATGTGACCTTTTCCCTTAGCCAAATAACAACACTCCTGAACCAGACCAAGGCCATAATTTTTCATTCAGCTTATTTTCTCTCAGGCATCCAGGAGCTTCTTTACAGATTCAAAACTACTAAACACAAGTTTTTTTTAATATCATGTAGTGGCAGCTGCTTAAAAGCAGGCAAGAGCATAAAGTAAAGGTGGTGTGTGAGTATTGAAGGTATATTAGAGATACAAATACAGGGAAATAAGATAATGAAAAGAGAGCAGAAGTAGGCCAGCCATATGACTGGCTGGGGAAGAGTTATATTGACCTGAGACCTCAGTCTCAGAAGAAGACAGTAGGGGTGACATGCAAAAGAGAATGTTCCCAACCTCCTTGATGCTAACAAGGTTGCTTTCCTTCCTCTCATCTTCCTGTTCTTTATGACTGGAATGCTTTTTGCCTGCTACCCTGTTTCTGTGTTCAGATACTGAAAGCCAAGATAGCCTATTTCTCTCAGAGACCTGTGCCAGTGTTGTGGCCTGCACAAATGCGTATGCAGTAAGATAAAAAATTATAAAAATTCAACAATTCTCCTTCCACACACTCCCACCCCCCCCTAAAAAAAACCAAACCTAAACCCAAGCAGGCACACTTACCTCTCTGAAAATAAACTTCTGGTTTTCAGGAACACTGTGGGCATTTTCTTGACACAAGTACATTGTCAAGTAGTCAGTCCCTGAATCAACTGCTGCGCAGACTTCTGGCTGTCGTGTGTTGTAACGTATTTCGTTATGGGATGTGTACTCGAAAAACTACAAACCCAAGAGAAGAAACAAAGGACAGTCATTTCACATGTACACAGAGAGTATTTATAGAGAAGCATATACTAAGAGACTATGATTAGGTTCACGAATAAAAGTTGCTGATGGGAAGGGAAATTCTGCCAGAAATATTCAAGGGTCCTTAACTTCTGCTGCTTACTAT
The DNA here is from genome assembly GCA_013397245.1 of Thryothorus ludovicianus. Classification (NCBI taxonomy): domain Eukaryota; kingdom Metazoa; phylum Chordata; class Aves; order Passeriformes; family Certhiidae; genus Thryothorus; species Thryothorus ludovicianus. The sequence goes on along the minus strand of VZTB01003116.1, from coordinate 106,306 downwards.
TTTACAGAAAATCAATCTTATCACAGCACTGCTTTACTCTGGTAGCACTTAAAATGTATGAAATGCTGAACAAATGTCCTAGAAAACAGGCATTCCAGTATTAAAGAATTTTCAAAATTCAACTGTAATATTTGACTTTCACATTCTAGGCCCCCTTTAAAAATAGGATGGAAAAGGGTTTCTGGCCTGCCATTATGTCGTCTTACCTCATTCATCACAAAGTAATATTACTTTCAACTAAGGAGTTGCTCACTGTATAGTTCAAATGCAGTTTGGTCCAGGTTAATTTCCTGTTATAATAGTCCTTTCCAGAACTAAGGATGCATGGTGATGAGCATTTTGTTCTATACAAGTTTTAAGACATTATTTGAAGCAAATCAGTTACAGCTGCTTTTAAGCATGAAAAAAAAACTTCCTTAAAGACAATTTACTATCTTTGCTTATTGCACGATGTTCTACAAAAGTGTTATGAACATGCTCTGAAACTCCTGGCTTCTGTAGCAGTTATGGTTGAAGACTTCCTTAAAATTTTATAGTTGTCATGGACATTTGCCAACTTTTGGACTTCATTAAAGAGTGAAAGAGTTTGAGAGTTGTTTGTATTTAGCAAGCGTATAAATAATTTAGATGACTATAGTGCACGGATATGTGTTTAGATCTGATTTAGGTTATACTCAATAAAGTAAAGGAGAGTTTTATAAACATCAGAAAATTGCTTATTACCCGTAGTACAGCAGCATTAGCAGAGACCAATAAAAGGATGAGGGAGAGAAGGAATCCTCTTTTGTTTTGTTTCCCCCGGAGACTGTAAGGCTTTGTGAAGGGGGCTGTAGCAATTCAGAAATTTATATACTTGAACTTACCACAAAAACATCCTTAACAACCACGCAGGCTAATAACCTTGAATAAGGAGTAGGAAATGGAGTTTCAATATAAACAGGACTGTGTGATTACAAAACCTGCAGCCATCTATTTCCAAGTGAAAGAGCTCTGATCTAGACTACACTGATAATAGCTGTTTTATGAAATCTGCCCCTCCTATTATCACAATCAGGAATTTCTGTCAAGGTGGCCATCACAGCCTTACACCCACCAGTGCTGCCTGCTGCATCACCCTGTGGAGCCTCTTGGCTTTTCTTCTCCAGCAATGATGCAAGTGACTGACCCCCCATCCCAGAATTCACCTGTTTGCCACCATTCATTTGTGGTAAGCCACAAAGGGAAATGAGTGTTTCGAGAAAGCCACTTCAAGTTTGAAGTCTCCCTACTGATGTAAGACCCAAGACCATGATTTTGCTTTGAAACCTATTGCCAAGATCTGTTCCTACAATGTAGGTTGCACTACCTTTACATTTGCCTTATGCAAAAAAATCTCATCAACAGCAAAAGTAAATTTTGTGAATATTGGTCCTATTATTATTATTATTAACCATAGCAGCAGCTATTCCCTGTCCTTTAGGCTTTATTTCCAGGTTCAGTATCTGACTGACATATGCAAAACCTGCTACTTTGGGACACAGTGAGCTACAGGGACAAGCATTTTAATCCTATGACTTGTGAATAAAGCCTCAGTTCTCAGTTGTGTGTGGATGGACACTTTTCACAGCTGCCACTTTCACAAAGCCATATTTAGAGCCTCGCTCGTTAGGGGATTTATTAGATATAATAACTCCTTAGCAATTTGTATTACAAGTGAAAGCCTGCAAGCTGCTGACTGTACCAGATGCATCAAGAATAAATGGAGCAGCTACTAGATCAGAGCACTTCTTACTACTGATATCTTTCCTGAATGGTCTCTCAAGGACTTGCACCAGATTCCAAATAAGAGCAAGTAAAATGGGTAATTTCTGGATAACTTTAAGGAATGGGCTTATAGTACTAGCAACCAAGCACTCCTGCCTTGTTGCCCAATGAACATAATACAGTTCATTACCCTACACGGCTTCAAACTGAAAAAATATTTCAGGCTTTGGGCTTTCCACACTCTGGTAATACAGAAAAGAAAAATATTCCTCCTCAAAAGGTAAAGTGGTTTTTAGTTCTCTTTTCTTGCATTCTGTCAGCAGAAAGGAAGCATTTTCAAACTAATCCATGGTCCAATAACTAGTAGCCTTACTGCATTTCTTTCCTTCTGTGAATCAGTAAATTCCCTTAAGTGCTATTGGGAAACTTGATGAAGCCTTTTTCCCAGTGTCTCTGGCTTCTGAATGATCTACAGGTTTATGCCTCAGTTCCATCAGTGTCTCGCTGGTACTGGGGCCAGCAGCAGATTTTGGCTACTTCAGTGGACCCTGAAACACACTCTCATCCTTCTTTGTGTTTGGCCACTGTTGTTTTGCATGCAGGAAAAGGTTTGCACTTAATGAGTAGAACCAGCAAAGAGATTACCAGCTCTGATACTCTCTTTTGCTGAAAACCCAAGAGCTTTGCTAACTTCTTTGTTTCCCTCTTGCTCTTTACATCAAATGTTATCAGCTCCAAATGGGGATTCTGGGAAGAACACTGTCCGTCGGTGTTTTCCCATCCTCTTATCACATCAGGTTGATTTCTTGCCGTCACATATTGGTGCCCTCTGTACTCCTTCCCAGTCATATCCAGAAGGGCAAAGGGCTTTACTGGTGTTTAATTTCAAAGCCTTTCATTCTCATCTATGGGGCAGACACTCCCACAAAACACAAACAGCCTGAGGAACAAGCAATCAGTAGCCAGTGTTTTGTGTATTTCCTGCCTCTCTTCCATACACACTCAGCTCTCAACACTGCAGTGTCCTCACCTTCTTGTGATAGTGAACATGCTAATTTTAAAAAACCTCCAGTTAGTTTTCTTATGCTCACAAAAGGAGTAAAGGAAACCCCCTCAGACCATGGACTCAAGGAACAAAGAAGAGCAGCAAATTACCAGGAACTTTAGTTTTCTGAGAGTGGTTTTATTCACTGAGATGTAAAACAGGAGCAGATGCTGGACCTTATAAATAACCAAGAGCACAGAGCTCTCTCCTCTTGGCAAAGTGCACACAGACATTCAGAGGTCACTAAATGGAGATTTATTTCCAGTGAAGAGTTTTGCAGTTGTCCCTACATAAACAGCCACCTGCCTGTGGTGTGGGACAGGGAACTGGAGAGAAGCTTGGAATGAGGGCTTGCTGCTAAAACTCTATATGGGCAATGAGTGGAGTGATGAGAACAAACTCAAGGAGAAAAGGCAGGAAGAATTTGGGATTAGGATAGTAAATTCCCTTCCAAGGGGCCAAAGAGAAGTTAAGGGCTGCCTGTTGTCAGTAAACATCTCTGAAACTCTGTGGTTGTTGATACTAAAGGATGACCAAACCTTGCCACGATCATGTCATCAGCAGACAGCGATGGATGTAAACATGGAAGATTTGACTGTTTTGGTCCTGATAGTGTCACCTGTCAAGGAATTCGTATCACAAGGAAGAGCCTGCTACCTTTTTAGAATGACTGTCAAGAAGGTGGTGGGATGGGAAAGAAATGGAGAGAAATGTCCTCCTGGTAGGTTTCACAGGTATTTGTGAGCCAGAAAAGGGAGCTGCAAGTCCAGCAACCTCAACTTTCTTTTCCATCTCACTTGTGCTTATGTATCTTGTCTTATTTTAGTCTTCCTCTGTTCCCCCACCCACAACTCTTCCTGCTGTCCACTTAATCCTCTTGCAACTACCTATCACCCCCTACTCACACCCCTCCTTTGCCAGCTGACATCTCAGCTCCCACATTCAGCAACCCTGCCCCTTTCTACTAAAATGTTCTCCAATGACTCTGCTTGGTTCACGACCTGTCCTATTCTTTTCCTCTATCACACAAGCCCTGCTCATCACCTGTTGCTCAACCTCTGTCCCAAAGGACTACTGCCCTTTGTCACCTTGGTCCTCTCACCCTGGCTCCAGCCAGCCCTCCCATGCCTTTTGCCCATTTCACTAATCTCGTTTTACCCATTTCCCGTGTTTGGCCTTCCCTCCTCAGGCTCTGCAGTTCTCTTGAGTCATCTCATATTTTCCTTTATTGGTTTATACTGCAGTCAGGTGGTTTCTCCACTTCTCCTTCCTCCTCCTGCTTGGATGCCAGCAGAGGGAGTGGTTTGCACAGCTCCCAGAGTGTCACTGCTTTCAGCCTGGCGCCTGCTACCGCAGGTGCGTGGATGCACCATCAGCAGAGATGGAAGAGCATTAATACCCAGTGATGTGATATCTTGCAGTATATTCAGTTAATCTCTTAGTGATAGCTAAACAAAGGATAACTGTAAAAATTTTCTCGTGATGATTTGTCTCCCAATTGTACTTTTCTTTTGCTTTCGCCTTTTATCCTGTCTTTATTCTTTCTTGGGGAAAGGGATAAAATTTAAGCTAACTTTTTTTTGTTCAGAGAAATAGAAGAAAATGCAACCCCTCTCCTCTCTGTAATCTGAAATACAAGGAAAAATAGATCTATAAATACTTCTGGCATGTTAGCATGTAATCCTGTACATTAAATACTTCTTAATCTACTAAAGCAATCAATGTTACTTATAAGAAAGTGACTTGACTGGGTTATCTGATTATTAACTTCTCTTCTGTATAGATCTATAGAAGTATTCTTAACTTGGGCATGAATCTGAACTGAGGGAGTAAAAGGGCTGAGGTGGGGCTTCACATAATTGGCATACATCTGTCAGTATCAAGATCCTCTGGCTTCTATGGTACAAGATTCTCCCCCTGCCTTCCCCTGCATCTTGGCCTTAAGGATAGAAATATTACAAAACTTAAGACATAAATCAGACATGAGCTAATGAATATTACTAAATAATAGTTATAATACTTTAGGAAATAAAGTTGCTATCAGCAACAAATCTATTTCCTTTTAAGATCTGAAGCACTTTTTTTTTTCTCCCTTTCTCATGTAAAGTGCAATTCATATTAGAAGTTTTCTCCTCAATACAGACTTGTTTTACACTCCTTGAGCTTTTATGTTTTTTTTAAAAGCAGAGATCAGAACAATAGCAGATACACTGCTTAACTAGTACATCTCTGGTTTCTTTCCAAACTTTGTTTTCCCTTTTTTTCTTTTTCAAAACAATCCTAACAGAATGTTTGGATTAATTCAGTCAAAAAAGGACCTAAACAGTCAAGCCCCCCAAGCTGTCACAGGGTTATGTACAAGATGTCTCACAAGACCTTTGGTACTTGGCGCTGATGAGACCGTATCTTAAGTACTGTGTTTACTCTAATCTGGGTTAGAAGCCAAAAATCAAGATAGATAGGCAAGTTCATGCCCCACATCAAACACCAAACTTCAGTTCTGGAAGGTGGTCACTCAAAACCATGCAAAACAGCCATTCTAGCTTGGCTCACAGTGCCCCACAACACTTTTACCATGGCATTAAGCAGAGAGGTTTCTGGGCATCCAAACTAACCACAGCTGTACACAATTTCAGTCAACATGGAGAAAGAAAACAGCATTTTCAGCTTCAGAATTTAAAAACAAGACAGCAAGAATGAAAGTGTTAAAGAGAACCCCTGCAGTCCTGGACTGTGGAGCCCAAGCCCAAGAGGAGATTTCTGTAGAAGGACAGGAGATGATGTGGTTCAAAACCTCTTGGGTAGTTAGACAAGCATCACAAGGAAGAGACATGGTGACAGACATAGGTGGAACTAGGTGAGATTTCCAATGTTGTTAAGGGCTTTAGAGGCATGCACAGACAAAAGCTCAGAGGGGTTTTGGAGATGAGTGAACATGAGCCTATGTGCACTATAGCTACACTGATGTGCTATTAACCCCTAATGAGCTCTGTGGAAAGGCATAATAAAGGTATGCATGAGTTCCCTGGGCTGGGTAGACACATCCTGAGAACGAAGAAAATCTGACCTGAAGATACATCAAAATAAAAAGCATTTAGTGCAAGAATCAAAGCTTGAACTAAGATCACCTTACTGTGGGAACACATTCTCTCAGCCCTATTGCAAAAATTTTACCATACTCCCTTACATTACAACCATAAATGTTAGTCAAAATGAAAATAAAACATCTTACCTGATTTTGGCCCATGCCATGGCATGGGTAGAGTATGACCCTCTGTCCAGTTACTTGATGTTCATTTGTAGGGTTATAATCAAAGCAGAAGTTTTCCATTCCTCTATTCTTCAGCTAATCAAAACAAAATAGTATTTTAAATATTAGTCTAAAGTAAGGAAGATATTCTGTAGTCGCTCTACACCCATTCTGCTGGGCACTGAGATCCATCCCAAAGCTGGTACAAATCAACTGGTATAGATCAAAGGGATGCAGTGATAACACCTCACAGACTAATGTGAAATAAAACTGGACATTCTTGATTTTGAAGCAGCCAGACACAATGGCTTCCCCTAGGAATGACACTGTGTTCTAACATATTTGCAAAGGAAGTGGGTAGAAACTATGAAAAAATGTGTTGAAACACAACAAGCCAGCAACTCATCCAGAACAAAAGAGTCTGCCATGCCTTTTTCCCCCAGGATCTACTTGTACAATTTTCTTATGAAAAGATGACTACATACTTTTCTCAATTTGTCAAATGGGAAATGTTAGGAAGATTTGTTCTCAATAGGACTCCAGTACCCTCTTGAGGCAGAACATGAAGACAGATTTTAGGATCAGAAATCCTGAAAGTAAGCAAAATGTATCTTTGAAAAGAGACACTAGGTGTGATATTAAAAGTTCTTTACTCATGTTGCTGATCTCTGACAGAAGAGGTGCATAACTTTTAGATTAATTTTTAAAATATTAAGTTAGCTAATTATAAAAACAATGGGGTAATTAACAAGGATTTGCATTTAAGTATTCAGGAGGCTCAAGTAACTGAAAATAAGTTAAACAATCACATAACAACCACTGATTCCTGGTATTAGCCACATAACCAAATTTGAAATTACACAGAGCAGAATAGGTTCTGTAAACAAGAAGCTGAATGCCCCTGTTACTGAGTGTAATTATATCACAGACAGAAAGAATAATCAGAGTAAATCTCAGAAGAGTTAGTTCAGCAAGGTGTAATTTCACTGCTCTTCCCTCGTCATGATAATCTTATCCTGAGTTCTTAATGTGGAAAACGAGCAGACGCATTGGGATTGCAGGCAGCTAAAACTAAACAAACAAGACAAATCCTGCAGGGCCTAAACCCACCACAAAGCAAACCACACAAGTTGGAAAATTAAATACTTGTGTTCTATATATGTTTGCTTTGCCAACTTTTACTTTTAGTGCTACCCAACATCTTCTTTCCACTGCTTTGTGCTCACTCCCCCATTAGACCACTGCAACCCACCTTAAACAGTCAAAAGAAAATATCTTTTTTACCGTCCTAATGGGAGGCAAGAATTACTTAGGAAAACAGGAAAGAGAAGCGTCTTACACAGACTATTTATAACACTGCCATGGAACTACATAAACCAAACAATAAGCTTCTCATGTTTCTACATTCCACATAAGGAAATATCAACTTCTAAGACATAACCACTTCAAATGGTAATTTTATCTCTACAATTGTTACTGTCAGCAGCTGTCTTCAGGATCAGAGGGTCTCCCATTAGTATGTTTAATAAAATATGACTCTGTCTGACTGTCTACTGGCTCCAAGGGCAGAAAAGCCCTTATCCATGGTGCCCTTCCAAACCCAATGACCTCACTAGTGCTCTTTGCCATCAGCCCCTGGCACATGCTCAAGCATGAGCTCCCTTTTGAGAAATTTTAAATAATCTGTTTGAAAATGTCCTGTACCACCAGAACTACAGTAACTCTCCTATGCATATTACTCAATGTCCACATAAACACAACAAAAGATGTGTAAAAGCTTACTAAACTTAAGCTTCATTTCACATGGTTTGAAAATGAGGTTGTGCTCCAGGATGTTAACACATATGCTCTCTCCTTTTTCTCTTTCATGCACAAATGCTTGTGATACATGCTGACATCTTCCTACATATACATGGTCTACATGGTTCATCTGGTTCTTTTATTTTGTCAGACATTGGTAGATATGCCCATACTTCATCGGGAATCCCAATAGGTAGTCAAGAGCTAATTAGAGGGAATAGTATATTCTAGGCTTTTAAATTACCTGATCTGAAATTATACAGAAAAATTTGAAAATCTGACTGCAACATCATTTATTAAAAAAAAAACAAAAACAAAACAACCAAAAACACAAACTTGCCCTCTGTTCCAAGGCAGAAAAAAAGTATGAGAGAATTTGTGAACTATTTTTCTCTTGTTAAATGAGAATATACAGTTTAAGTTTCTTTTATGTGCAAGAGCTCTATCAAAACAGTGATCATCCACATTTCTGAAGTTATGTGTATTCCCACATCCACCATAAACAAATCATGCAATAAGAACAAAATTTACTCTGTGACTTACCTTAGTTCTTTTGCAGAATGCTGCATTAGAGAGACAGAAGCAAGAAAAAATGTTGATCACCTTGCCATTGAAACACACCGTTCAGATCTAAAACAATGTACCCATGCAGGACTATTGGCAGTGTTTTTTGCAGCATTTGCCTCCTATTAAAAGTTTGCTAGTGTCATTCTACATGCCATTTAGTTACCCCTGTTTGGAGGCTGAGATAGGTCATAAACACCAGCCACTGAGATATTCGCCATAGACCTTATCCCTTACTGCTAGGAGATATTTAAAACTATTGTTTCCTATTATCTGGACACTGGCATGTAACTACCCAATACTGATGGCATTCTATGAATAATTCTTAATTTGGGCTTGCATTTTTTTAAGATAAAGCCCATTTTAAACAAACAACAACAGATTTTTGACATTAGAATTTCATCACATTAGTTGATAAGTAAGGATGGAGCACTGCCAACCTTTCTCTACATCCACAAAATATATCAGAATCCTCTTTATTCTGCCAGTGGCAGTGGTGCTGATCTGTTAGTGATATGGACAGATGATGCTGTGGGATGCAGTAAGATATGAATTTGCAGCTAGCCAAACAGCTTCATTAGTACTGATCAAACATCAGCTTTTACCTCAAAGGTAATCCAAGCAGTCATAGGGAACAATCCTACTGAATGACTGCTATTTTCATATCACCTGTTAGCTTCTTAAGGGCAATGCTGAAAAGGGCATACAACCCTGATGACAAAAAATCCTCTGAGGGAAGGTGACACACTGCTGTTGGATTCACTGGCTCAGCAAGTCCATACCTCCCCGGGAAGCTCAAAAATGTATAAGCATGAGGTTCAGGCAATGGTGTGCTCACTACCAAACACTTGAATTTCTCCCACTTCCTTTTAAAAAGCCTCTCCCTAGCTTTCAGAGGCTGTACAACTAAGTGGTGCATATTTTCCTGTGGTGAGGGTCTCCAGGTCTAGTCAGCTCTAATCTTGGCTACCAATTCAACCTCAAGTGGCAGCTTTATAAACTGGATTATAATGCAGTTTTAGAGGTATACCCTAAAGAAGGGACCTTGATACCTCTGAGAACTTGGAGCAGCAGTCATGCAATAAAATCTTGGATTACATAACTTAAATCACATAGCTCTCTTCTCCTGCAAGCCTGTCCATATATATCATGTGTTTTTGAGATAATTAAAATAATGATCTTTTTCATGTTGCAGCAAAACAAAATTCTTCATAGTTTTAAAGGCATAGTTTAAAATCTTACATTTTTTTTTAAGATTATATCTATTCAAAATTAAAATAAAACTGTGACTGAGCACTTGGAAATGAAAAAGAGATGGTCTTGGAGGAAAACAGGGAAGGAAACTGTCAAAAAAAAAAATTCACATTTTTGATTTCCCAGCTGATTCAGTCAGTGACAGATGCCTTTGCTGATAGAAGGCAGAAAGAGAGACCAGATAGAAAGTCACAGCACAAGACATCTATCAGCTTAGTTGCTTTATATTCAGCTGAGAGATATACCATCTAGAAACTGAGAAGAACAAGGAAAAACTTATTATGTCAGAACATAGTATGGTCTCACTGCCAAATGATCCAACTTACAGAAAATTAGAGTAAAATCCTGATTTTTGTGTCACCACTGCTTTTTAAAAGCAACCCTGATGCCAAATTTAAAGCCAAATTCACAGACTGACCATAATCTTTATGCTCAGATATGCACTTCAGTGCCAGCCATACTGAATGCATACCTTAGAAGAGAGAAGAGCCCTGACTATTGCCTTGCTCTGCAGCCCTGCCTTTCCACCGATGACATGAAAGGAGCACAGAGCTGCCCAGCCCCTCTGCCTTCATCCAGCTGCACAATGCAACGAGGGCACCAAACTGATGCTGAACACACCAGCAGGCTCAAAGTTCTTCCTACAGACCACCACACCATCCCTTCCCAGGGTAGCTAGGATTTGTCAGCTGACCGAGTCTCCACTGCCTAAGTGGGCAATCTGTGCAGAGCTGGGGCTCAAGTCTTGTTGCAATTTCACCCCTACCTACTGCTAGCTACTTGGCCAGTAAGTGCATGCTCAAGGATGGCCAAATTAGATTCTATGCCAGAAAAGTAGACATCAGTGTGCCACACAAGAGCCTAAAAGGTGTTATCAGCCTTTCCAGAAGTGCTGACATTTTATTATTTTAACCCACTGAGTGCCTACCAGCTTCACTTCCTCCTGCCCCTCCAAAAACATTATTTGAGTCAGAAGGTTCATGCCCCACAAAGTTCCAAAGCTGCATGAAGGCAATGAGAAGCAAGAAGATATTTATCTCATTTATAGGTCTCAGACAGTTTGCAGGAATGCAATCATATCTCAGGCAAAAATGTTTATAATCCAGTATGTTTAAGCAAAGTTTTAGGCAGCTAACTTTTTAGACAACCAAGTGTAGCATGGATATTCCTATCTATGTATCAAGAAAAAAAATGTAGCATAAGAGGCTGCTTGTCAGTGCATAGCACTGAAGGCTGCTCAGTAATTCTTGACAACGTTTGAATAACATGTGACTGGGTAATCTTAGAAATACTTTCAACTTCAGTTCAAAAGTAAAAAGATTTTTAAGGGAGGTAAAAATCCCCATATTCCCTGGTATTCTCTTTGAACAATTAAAAAGCCTCACACTAAGCTGAGCTGTTATCAAAGCTGACATTTTTAAATGCAGTATTTTTGTGAACCAGAAATGCATTACACAGCTAAGGCGGGAGTAAAGAACACCATCAGTGATTCATTGAAGCTAGCAGATGGGACTCAATATCCACAAATCAGCTGAATCAGTAGGAGTCATTTCTGCACTCTCAATTTCTCAGAGTACAACCATATTTCCATCACATTTTAAATTCATCCTCCCCCCAAAAAATGGTGTATTCTCATTATGCTTACAACTAGATGACAGCATTTATGAATTGTTTTTAGAGAAATATATAGAGCACACCTAAATTACACTCTAGATACCTCAAGCAGCTCTGAACAGGAGTTATTATTTCTAGGTACTGTCAGCCCCTTGCCTGAGGATGACAATTAAATCATAAAAGAAACTGCACAAATCCTTTTTCTTCCCCAGGAGGCTGAGGCACTATCCTTGGAAGCAGCCTAACCCTTTCTTTTAGAGGGAGAAGGATGGAGGTGGAGGGAAGGATAAAATTCCTGAAATGCTCCTGGAAGGTAAGTCTTATAATACCTTACTGCTTCAACTGTCTCAGACCTTGTCACTAGCAATCCAGCATAAAAGAGCAGAAACTCAACCAATGTTGTACCAGGGCTTGTTCAAGGTACTGAATAATGGTGGGTAATACCTAATACCTTTCACACCAGTGATCCCACCTCTCCTGCAAGCTCCAAGACAAATGGAGGAGGGTGGCAACTCTCCCAGAGGCTCCTAAGGGTTTTTCTGACAACTGCTGCCCTCCCTGTGGGAACTCCCACAGCTCCCCAGGGGGAACACAGCTCCTCAGGGGAAACCACAGCATTTTCACATTAGGTTCTTTTTCATTCAACAAGTTCTGAAGCTATTAGGGTAGACTGTGGGGAGACTTGGTTCCTGAATGTTTTGTATGTCCACAGAGATTAGATTTTTTTTTTCCCTTTCCTGAAGGAGATTCAGCAGAGGCTGAGTAACTGAAGGGCAGATGGCAGCAAGACAAGGGCTGGATGTGATGCAGCAGTGTGGGAATGCAGCTTAGCTGGATCTGCAGAGCAATCCTGTTACCAGCAGAAGTACTCTTAAGTCCATGTGGGATTTGGTAATCAGGAAGGTATTTGATGTATCTTTGCCTGGTGGAAAGGTACAGTTTTGTGTTCCTAACATGCAGCAGGTATCTGGTGATTTTTCAGAGGAAACAGGTATTTGCTGCATCATCTCTGCCTTCAACCCTTCCAGATGAGATTACAGTAATGTGATATACACAGAGCTATAGTTCATATTTATTTGTAAGCTGCAAAAAGCATAAAGAGCTGTCAACTCTTAAAAGAGAAAAGGATTCTGATATTGAACCCATTGCCTGTGCCCTTGCTGGTCTAAAGTGACCTTCAGATTAAAAATTAACATGTTGGTTTAATATACAGAATCCCCTATGATCTGGAAGCACTTAGCACCAGCTCTCTTTCCCATCACCAGAGCATAATAGTTTTCATCAGATAAAATGTACAAACATATGTTTCAAAGCACACTCTTTTTCTTTTCAATTCAACAAGCAAAATAAAACACTTTACTGTTCTCTTTTTTTGTTATGCAACATTTCAAGAAATAAAACTTCATCTTTGCTGCCTTTAACAGTCACAAGATGTCACTTAGAAGGAGTAATTCATGGCAACATTACCTGTACTCCTGTCACAGAACTCCTTTATAAACAGCATTCCCTTAAATAAAGATTCTGATAGAAACCACATTTTAAAGCCTACCAATTTTAAGTGAACTCTACCAAAATCCCAAACTGATTCAGGCACAAAAACACCTTCACACTGACTTAGTAGGAGAGCTCAGAGAATTGCAAGTAGGTCCCCTTCTCAGCAGCCACATACCATTCCAAAGAAGCCTGGTCTGTCCTCAGGTACGTGAAGTTCTGGATACACGTTCTCCAAAAACCATTTGAAGTCCTTACATTTCAGCTTCTCTCGTAGAAGTCTCCTTTCTGTCACATCTCCATATGGTTCCTGGAAAAAAAAAAAAAAAAAAAAAAAAAAAAAAAAAAAAAAAAAATTCCAGAACAGATGCTCTCTTTTAAATTATCTGTATACATTATTAGGAACCGTATGCTACAGTGATGAGTAGGACTCCTAGCCAGGAAAAATCACTATGTTTGGGTGCTGGATTTGATTTCATTATCCTTACATTTGTTAAATGTTGACAAGAAAGAATTGGAACTGTGCAAGTAAAACTTTAAAATATTCTAGAAGACAGTTTGTCTGAGAGAACTCCCTGAATCTGCAAGTGAGGAAGCACTTGAATACAGATTGCTGGAGTCTGACAAGACATATTGGAAAATAAAACTTCCTTTAGATAGATAATTGAAAATCTCCAAAGCAATGAATGAAATTACCTGTACAGTTTTACACTTAAGTGATGAAATTTGTAAAATCTGCTAATGCATCCTTTGAATTTCACCTTTTTGGAGGTGGAGAGTATGAAATCTTAAATCTCCAGAGAAAAGCTTTCATTGCAGACTTTTCCCTGTCTATGGATTGGAGCAGAGTTCACGTCTTTTTATGTCTGTCTTCAAAAACCTATTTTTAGGTTTTTATATTGACTAGGGACTTCAGATAGTCAGGCATGAGACAGTGTTTGCAGCCCCCAGATTTTTACAGGTCACTTGATGCACTCTTTCATCAAACCACAAATGTATTTGCATTTCTCAAAGCTGTGGAAATACCACTGAAAACACAAAGCAGATGTAAAGCAGAGGCAGAGATGCCTGTTTGAGGAAACAGACAGTGTGGCATATTAGCTCTGAGGTCTTAACATTAATCTTGAACTGAAACTTCATGGAACCAATTTTTGCAGCCATAGCATCAATCATTTTCCTGTTATGCTATGGAACTGAATATTTGAGTTTGATGAAGTAAAAAGGTCTGAACCCAACTGCTCCAACAAGTGGTGCACAGAGTATTGTGGAAATCAAAGTTCATTGCCAGCAGCTTTGATACGAGGAAAAATAACCTGCATGAGTTTCAGCTTATAGCCACTGTGTTACAATAAGCCAATACATTAAACTTCCAGTACTAACACACAAATATCCTTTAAAGTTAAAGCTCCGTTATTACAGACATAAGAGGCTCAGCACTTTACAAGAAAAACTGTCAGTGTTTATTGCTTTTTTTGTGTATGACAAGCTGAAATCAGCCTGGCGTTGCCTATGGGTGAAGCCCATATTTCTCTCCAAGTCAGACTCCAATAATAAAACCTAAATGGCTTTTATGATGTTAAAGTAAACCAATTATTACAAATGTGTGGACTATAATAATCTAATTACTCTATTTAATCCAAACAAACACAAGATGAAAGCTAACCAAATTCATCTCCTCCAGTGTATCTTTTAAAGGCCTAATGTTTTCAAGAGCAGTTTTGCCCCTCTGTGTCTATTGGGGTCAGCCACTCAAAGGAGTGGGGGGCTCCCTGTGCCCCATCCTGGCCCCTCAGGTCTAATCCAGTGCTGCTGGAGGTGGATGCCCAGCAGCCCATCCCAGGCACAAAACCAGAAAGGCAGTGTTTAGAAAACTTTTCATGCAAAGAGATCATGCTGTGGAGATCAGGCACCTCCAGAAACGAGCAACAGCAGACAATGATTTCTTTGGGGCCTGAATTTCGGACCTTGTGACAGAGGTTCATTTAATTCATTTCTACACACTGTGAGGACATTTCAGTGTTACTGTTTCCCAGCCTTCAGGCCCCTAACAATAAATACGTCCAATTTATAAATTTGCACACAGCTTTACTGTTTTGACATACTCCATTTTCACAGTAATAATCTCCTGAAAAATTCTGCAATCAATGATCTTGTATTTTCATTTCAATGAAAATAAAAACATTAACTTAAAAGAACCTCCAAAACCGACAGAACTGATACTTGAAACATTTTATTAGGAACATTTTTATCAGCGTTCCTACAACTGATTTTAATTAATTTGATCTTTTCAATATTGATTTTGGTTTCCATTTCTTTTTTTTTTTTTTTTAAATTAAACATGGTGTAATAGTAAATCAAACAGAAAAATCTATTTTCTTTTACATCAGTTCAGTTTTACAATTATCACAAGACAGGTAATACTGCTAAATATTATTACCATGCTGTTCACCTGAAGGTCCACTGTCCATTGAAACTTGTTGTTTTGCATTCATTAATTGTGTAATTCTTGTTGAGAGTCCTGTATTAGCCATTTCACAGAAGTGTATATTTTAGGCTAAACAACTTCTCCTTGCTTTGATGACCTCACTTCATATTTTTCTTTCATTTATTCATTCAATATTGACATAGATTGGGCCACCTTGTACCCTTACAGAATTTTTATTTTTTTTCCAAGGAATTAAAAATTACATGCTTATTCTGTGCCTGGGAAGAATTGTCAGAAGGAATAAGAAACAAACATAAAAACCCTTCATGTTAAATATTAGCTTAGTCAATAGTTAGTGGGTTGAAAACAAATTCTACTGAAATTCCAGGAACGATGGAGCTGAACTCACCAGGCGAGCGTGTGGGTTCCGGTGGTAATAAAGTTGTTTGTATTCATCCATCCACACCTCAGCTGCACGCACACTGTTTGCCAAAGCTTTGGACCGTGAGTATGGAGCTTGTTTGGGGAAAACGTGACCTACATGGGAGCAAGGATGGATCTCAAGACTTCCTCCACACTGCCATATCTGAGCAAAGAATTGACAATGTGTGTATCATTAATTTGAGTCTTTTGCAAGCTCAAGGATATAGCAACAACAAGCCTGTGAAAGAATAACACCGTCTCAAGAATACCACACCATACTACAAGTAACACATACAATAATTTTGTGTCTCATTTGATGACTAAACTGGATAAAATTACATCCTTGTTGCTCTTAGTAATTTGCTGTGAGCTCACAAGGAGATAACCACATCTCTGGTTTTATCTGGAGAGCAATATTCTTTTCTTAGTTTTATTTTCTCATGTGGTCTAAATGATAAGATGATAGATAAGATGTGGTCTACAATATAAGTTATGCAGGCATTGTTAAAAAAAAAGGAAGGAAAAAAGAAAAAAGAAGCATGTTTCTGTTCCAAATTAACCATGTAAATAGCTATCTCAGAAAGAAATCAGTAGCTGATAACTAATTCTTACCAGAAATCTATAGATCTATATATCATCTATATATTTTACTGGACAGCTGACCTGATAAAACAGGTAAGCTCATTACATCATTGAAGAACAGCCAGTTGCATTCCCATTTGTACATTCACCAATCAAGAAGGGAGGCAGAAGTGCCTGGTGATAAAATCCCATTAACCTTTTCCATTGGAAAGCTGGGAAAGGCACCCCAGACCAACACAAAAACAGAAAAAGCAAAATACTTCTATAACTTATGGTGGTCCAATGAATAACAATGAAACAACCTCCCCTAACTAAACCAATATTCCTGCTCAATGCCAAGGAAGTACTTGCACCTGAACGTGGAATTGGCAGAGCCCTGCAAACCCTCACTCTGCCCTTGTGCCCATGCTCCTGCCTCTCTGGCTCCCCAGGCTGGGAAATGTACAGCCCATGAGAGAAAAGTCCAGAAACAACCATCGAGTGGATCCATTAGCGTCAGCACTCTGTACACATTTTTGTAATTACATTCTTCCCCTCTGAAAACCGAGGACTTTTGGCAGTTCATCTACACAGCCACTTTCCCATCGCCCATTCTGTGCTCAAGTTTGATTACTTGAAAGGAGCACAGCTAGGTATTTCCTTTTCAATATTGTGTGTGACCACAACATGGCACACGTCCTGTTCCTGAAGGGTGCCTGAAACGAGGTTTCTGAAATTTAGTCAGATGGGAGGAAGGCAGGATATGTTGATGTACTTGAACTAGCTTGAGGCTGTCACCAACACCTCTGATAGACTTTCCATAAAAGATTTAGAATTTTCCTCATGTATTCAACCGTGCATATGTGGCAGTTCATCATTCCTTTGTAAATGGAAGACAAAGGAAATTAGCTGGGATAGGCTTAAGGGGTACAGGTTTGCTCCCTGACAACCTTCTTCTATAAGACATACATTTTTAATTATATGTTATTCAAATGAACACAGCAGGAGTGAAAGATATGAGGTAGCAAATAAAAGCTCTGCTGCTAACAGTGTCAAAAGATCAGTGGCAGAACTTTTCCCACCTCTCTCTCTGGGAGTCTTAGGGATCTAAAAAAATAAAGGCTTTCAGCTCACACAAGATAGGATTTGGTTTTAGACTGCTAACTTTTAGGGGATTTCTTTTAAGTTACTTAGAATTGTCTCAATTTTCTAAATTTGGAAATCAAAGAGTGTCATCTCCATTGGTTTGGTTTTGGATAACAACATCGGACTTTACACATGGCACAATATTGTGTTTAATTACTAATACATATGTTTACTTTTAAAACAGAGAGTTTCCTTAAAGATATAGGTAATTCATTATTCAGCTATAGGGAGTAATGGATAATTGTTACTTCCTGGATTTAAGATTTTCATTTCTTGTTTTTCACATGAGGTTTCTCTCCTTGTGTTTGCTGCTTTTGAGGAAGCAGTATATTTGTCATTTGAACAAAGATGATTAAAGGAATTATACAAGAAAGCTAGAATTCTGTACTGATCTTTTAAACAATTTGCATATTTCCTTAGGTAAGTTACTTTACTGCCATTTTGAAAGCTGCTATGAAACCAACTATCAAATTTCACTTTACAACCTCCTTTTTTGAGATTTGCTTCAAAACAATATTTTTCATAATTATTATTTCTATGTTCAAAATTATTTTTTTAAAGCTGCCATTTACCATTCAAGATTTGTCAGCAAGTATTAAGAGCCATAAGTTTATTAGTTTAACAGTTTCTAATGCTATATTCCACATAAAACTTTTTTAAATTCATCCTTATTGTTTAGATTAATACTTACTTTTAAATAAGATATTAGGAACAGTTGATAAAGATTACTGAAATAAAAATGTAATTAAGAAGGAAGCACATGCTTCAGCTCTTCCATGACAAAGTCTGGTTTCAAAGGAATGAAACAAACTGACCATACTTCTATGAAATTGGTAACAAAGACAGAATTCCGTAACAGCTGAATTTTTAATAATTAAAGCTCTCTAAAAAATAACTGTAGGTTGCTAAGCAATGCTCATTAAATTCTAACTATTTCATAAAAACAGTACAAAAATTATCTTGTCATCCTATTACAAAAGAAAATTGAATATACTTCAGCTAAACAATTCCTCAAAAGGTTTATTCACTTTCATTTTAATGGAAAAATTATGACCTCTATATAAAATCAGGTACAAATGAGCAGCCATAAAATGAAGCAAGGAATTTAATAGAGAAACTAAAGTTGATTACTAAATGCTAAATAAGTGGCTATGCAGAAGATTCTCCATAAAACTAGTTCAACCTTCTGTAACAGAAAAGCACATAAGGTTTCAGGCATATTTTGCAAGCTCACGTACAGGTAGATTTGTTTCTTTACTAGGTCTAGATAACTCACAGCTCTCCTTATAAAAGCATACATTTTTCCTTCACTTCAATAAGAAAACAAGGTGACATTCCTTTTTTTACTTTCACTTTCATCTTGATGCATGCAGACTATCAGCACGCTTTCTTTTGCTTTCAGAGACAGATGGTGGCATTATGAAAACTTAGAGAAAACGCTCAGAATCTCACCTTGAGATCACCATCCCTGCCAGGGTCTCTGGACAGCTGACCTTGTGTTGGGTCAATGAATGTTAAAGAATAAAAGCTCTACCAGCTCATTCTAACATTTTAAGACTATCTGGAAGAAACAAAAATCATAAAAAGGAGGCTACATCCTAAAAAATGGTAAAATGTAGAAGACACTACATTTATGCTGTTCTCTCTCTGCTGCATTTTTTTCTTGATGACTTGTGGCTAAGCCCCCAGTGTGATGCTCATGCACAATCTGCTGGAAGCTGGGTGGGTGGAGAGGCACCCTAGACACCTGGATTCACCCTGGCTGCTCTCAACACAAAACTGAGTCCCAGATCCAGACAAAAAGAAACAATACAAAAATACTGGAAATGAGCAGACCCCAAGTGTTCTGAGGTGTATCACCCAGGCTCATGGGCAGTAACATTTCTGAAAAGAAAGGCCCTTTTGCACATGGCAGGCTGAAGGACAGACCACAGACATATTAAGCCTTGGCCCAGAAACAAACTTACATTGCAACGCCGCTTGCAGGACCAAGAGCAGAGAGGGGAGAGAAGCTGCAACCAGGTTCCCTTTGCTCTGAGTACAAGAGGGAGAAGATGAAAGAGCATGTTTTGAATCCCTCAGAAAGAGGAATTTCAAAGCCCATTATGCCCATGAAGTGAAATTTTATCCAGCCAAATAGCATTAAGCAATCCAAAATCAAGGTACATTGACTTGATTCTGCATTCAGCACATAGCTTCCATCTCTCTTAGTCATCATGCTTTTAGAGAAAGCTTTGTCCTTGTTGCACCTCTCAAAACCACAGAGAATTTCTTCAGCTCAGAATAATCGAAGTGCAAGAAAGAGGAGGCTTGAGGACAAGTCTTTTCATGTCATTGGGAGACAGTGGTGTTTTCAAAGACAAGAACAACACTAAATTAATTTACAGTGGTTTTGAGTAGTTCTGCTCCTAATTTTCAGGTCTGACAGGTCTAGAAAACACAAGGACAGCAACACTAACAATGATTTATCCCTTCCGACCTCTTGGAACACTGTGGGCAGCCAAAAGAACACAGTTAACATCGTAGCACTCTGCCCTGTTCCACAAAAAACTTCACCACAGAGTGCACAAGTACAAGGGCTCCAAATCAAACAGAGTTAAGCATGTTGCCTACAAATGCCCAGATGCTACTGGCAATCTGCACTAGGAAAATTGGCATGGCCAGGCATATTCATTAGCCATTGCACAGCCTGTCCTATTAGATCATTTGTCTCACAGGAGTTGCTTGATCCACCTGCACCTGCATGCTGGCTCAGCCCCTTGCAGAGGGTTTGTGAGCTCTCTCCTGGGGACCCTGCCGCTCCCTTTGTGCTCCTCCTGTGTGCTGGGCCACCTCTGATGCTTCTCGTGTCCCATGAGTGGACCACAGTCCTGCATGCTGAAGGAGTAGAGGCACTGCTCATACACACTGCTGCACCCCACGGAGTCTTGGCTCAGGGGAGCCAGTGACATAAAAAATGAGACTGGTTGCCAGAGCTTCATAGTGGTCAATGGCAATGGAAGGTTGGGTCTAAAGCAGCAGCTGGTACTGGGGCACTCCAAGCCAAAAGGAAGAGCAGAAAGCCAAGAACTGCGTGCCAAGTGTGACATATTAGAGGTTTTCTTTAAGGAGTTGAAGTTTGGGATACAGTGGAACTGGAGACTCGTGTTTCAGAGGGTCACAGGAATGATGGAGGTGGCTCAACTGCTTTGTGCTTCTGACGGAGGCCTGCTGAACTAGACCAAGGCTACTGAGTAGGCTTTTTGGGCTTACATGCCAGAAACTGTTCCCTAAGTGAAAAAGGAGGTGGTCATGAACTCAGATCAAACAGCATTTCCAGCTGAGAAGTCTCTTTCCAGAGAGAAGCCATATCAACTCTAGGCTTGTGCTTGTTACCATTCCTAATAATTTTTGTTCCTTATTTTTATACCCGCTTTTCTGTGATTTCTGTACTGCTGGAACAGAGACTGGAACAGCAACCAGGAAGACTCCATGCTTCTCTGGTTAACACATAGACATCCAGAGATACTTGTCTGCTGTGTCTCCTTTCTCAAGAAAATGGTTTTATAACATTAAAATGCTATTTAACCTTGAAATCTGTTGTCACCTGGTAAAAAAAACCAAAAATACTCCTGTACCATGAGTGAATGACTCACGGAAATGCAAACATGACCATCAAAAATAACAGATGATGGGCAGAACAGACAAGGGTAAAGCAGGATAAAAAGTTGTGAACTCCCTGAAAGCCAAATGCATCCCTACAGCATCCCTCTTACATCACCACTGGATGGCTTCAATGAATTAAGTGTGATTTGGGGCAAATCCTAGGCAGTCAGTGCTCAGTGGGAACCAGCCACAGCACTGATAACAGCTGAGCAGAGGAAAACACTGCTTTGCTGATCAGTCTGGGCTGTCCTGTATCTCCTCTCTTTTCCTGCTGTAAATCCTTTTCATTACAGCTATCTGATTCACACCTGAGCCTCTTGTGGGGTACAACTCTACAGTTACTGGAGATCTTGCCTCCCATCTTTTATCACTTTTGCACAAATATTTTATCAGGTGAAACAGAATAAAGCCTTAAAATTAGTACAGGGGCTGCCTTCTCCTGCCCCACTGGGAACTGCTCACTCCATCAACCACAGTAAGAACCCTGAGTCACGTCAAAGCACTACAAATCTTCCCAATGACCTCCTTCAAGCTGCAGGATGTAAACTTCACCCACTACTATCACACCTCTTTTTGCATTTTAAAAACAAAGACATGTTTTTAGAAATTGTTTTTAAATAGCTATTTGGAAGAAAAGTACAGCTATCCTGAAGTGCGAGAACAAGAGTCATATAAACATTTCCAAAATACTCCCTTCTTAGCACTTGCTTACATTACAGCTACCTCGTTAAGTAAAAGGGCATGAAGAAAGGAATAGGAACTTGTTGTATTCTAAGAAAAAGAAACTTTCAATTAAGCCACCTACCCTAAATGAGAATTCAAGGTTTTCTCCTCCCCAGACTTCCATTCCTGTGTCATAGGAACCAAGATAATCAAAATACTTCTTGCTCACGGAAAATAATCCACCTGCCATGGTTGGAGACCTATAAAAGAGAATTGTAACTCTGAACTGAATAAAAAAAAATTTAATCAATGCAACAGATAAAAAAATACAATATATTTTTATTTTCTATTTTCTTAGTCTTTTCTGGATACAAAGTAACAGTCAGAAATTTATCAATAATTATGAGGCCATTTGACTTTAATTTTGTAATAAAAAACTGTATCTGGAACAAGCACCAGAATGTAAAAATATTGTGTTAAAGTGATTTTTTTCTTTGTTTGTAAATGAAGAGCCCCTTCACTTAACAGAATATTAGCTTCTTTGTAGCAGAACTGTATTAGTCAGCTCTGAAATTCTAAGTGCTGTATCCTTATCTATTTTACTTAAGCAATAATTAAAGAAATACTTGTGCTTTAGTTACCAAGGACATATAGATTTGTTTTCTTTTTAAGAAAATCTACCCATCTACATGTTCTTAAATTTTTTACTAAC
The DNA here is from genome assembly GCA_013397245.1 of Thryothorus ludovicianus. NCBI lineage: Eukaryota > Metazoa > Chordata > Aves > Passeriformes > Certhiidae > Thryothorus > Thryothorus ludovicianus. The sequence goes on along the minus strand of VZTB01003116.1, from coordinate 83,970 downwards.
TTTGGAAAACAAAAAAAACCCATAAAATCAGGAGTCATGACTGTGTCTTCTTTGAAGATCACAAGGGCCAGAGTGACAGTGCACTTAAGGGATGTACTTCCAGTAGGGTAGAGCATGCACATATACATAAATTTTTATTTGTTCAATATGTTCCTTATTGTTTACAGATTTAGGATGACTTTCTTTAAAGTGACAAGTACATAATGCTGATTAGAACCAAGTTCAGCTGACATTATGCGAACTTTACTAAACTGCTGTTGAGGTAAATACTAACAAAAGTGAGATTCATGATCAATTACTCTTAATCTGTCAAAACTAATTTTTCTAGCTATCTTTTTGAAGCACAACAGTCTCATGCTGTCATATGTTATTTCAAAGAATGGAATGAGATGAGACAAGACAGAAGGAAAAGTAACAAACTCCATAACCAGTCAAGTCTTTCTGTCTCCCTCTAGATCTCATCTTTCCAAACCAAGCTGTTGGTGACACCACTCTCAGCACTGCTGCTTTCTCGACACTTTGTTGAGCTCACAGTCCTCAAGCTACCATGAAACTTTATCGCTCATCACTTTCCTCTTGGCATGTCAAAGAAAATTCTTCTTATAATGAAGAAAAAACAAGCATCATATTTGAACTAATTGCTTTAAAAACAATTTACTCTATTTGGATTTAGATGTTGAGAAAGACTCAATTACTACCTCACTTTTCCCATTTAAAAAAAAAAGTTCATTCACTTGAGGATAAGTTCACTAGTATTTGTGAAATACTAGGTATTAATATCATGATGAGCAATTTACAAAAGATTGAGAAAAATTAATAAATATAAATTAATAAAATAAATTGTGGTCTATACAATAACAGAAAAAAGTACTAACAAAATGGCTGTATTAAAAATGTTGAACAGGTTAATTTACTACAATAAACTGCTGAAATATAGCAACTTCCATGGCAGATGGGGCTAGGTTGAACATGGCAGATCCTCAGATATCAGGATCTTGTCTACCATTCCCATTTTCCAGATGCCTTGTTTGTGCTATTCTCTTACCTCTCCTAAAAATACAGTGTTGAGTGACAAATAATACCAATTGATGGCATCTCATCTTAAAATACAACAAAACTAAAACCCATAATGAAGACATCAACCTGAGTTAGCCCTTCACAGATACCATGGTGGATAGAGTGGTATTGTTTCACCCCAGTAAAGAACTGGCAAAATGGTTCATCTTTGAAAATAGCAAAGTGAAATACAACTATCATTACAGCACAGAAAAAAAAATCTTCAGAACTACTTTTACCTTCTTGCTGGTTGGTGATTTTTTCCCTTTTCATCGTTGCCCATGATACATTTTTTTACAACATGGAGCTATTTGCTTTGCACAGAGGACATTCTTCAGTATTAGTTAATCAGTTACACTCTCTCCATGTGCTGGTAAGCATCTGTAAGAGTTTGCTTAGAGGAGTCAAGAGACTACTTTGCAATAAGTTTTCCATATGGAAAATGAAACAGGAATTTCAGCTTTTAGAGCACTATTTTTGGAAAAAATGAGGAACTAAACAAAATACATACATTTTAGCAATATTTTCATTTCCCAAATATCTTTCAGCACCTGGCATTTTCAGGTGAAATAAACGCATTCACAGTTTCATAGAATGCATAAAAATTAACCTGATCACGTCGGTCTTGGACTTCCTCCTTTTTTGCTCTCTTTCAGGGGTACTATGCCAAGTGAAGACCAGCCGCCAATCAAATCCACCAATCTGTGGCTCACCAGCATTTCCCAAGTACTCAAATGTATTCCAGTCAATAACATCAATAACAGGGCAGACAACAGCTGTTTCTTCTTCAGCAATCCTGGTACGTTTTTAAAACAAAAGGGTGACTTCCATTAGAAACTTCTTTAAAAAACTAGAACTGACAAGAGCTAAGAATGCTTACAATACCAAAAATGAAGTTTTGCTCCTTTTAAATTCATGCTGCAATAACATGGAAATGATAATACAATAAATACAAGAATAAATCCCATTTTCCTACTGGGGATCATCAGGAGGATGCATCAGGATGGACTCCACTGGCAAGCATCAGCCTTCCTGGACAGTGGAAGCAAGGTATGCCAGATGGCTTGAAATAACACATCCAGCACTCTGCTTGGCTGCCATAGCCAGTAACCTCTTTATCAACAACAAAAAAAGTCCATTTTCTTTTGTACAAGTAGCTGTTTTAGAGAGTAGTTTGATTGTAGAGTTTTGCAATGATGAATAATAATCCAGCCAGAATCTTGGCCCTTGAAGTCATGGCTGTTCTTGTAACTATGATCATCTGCAAATGTTGTACTGTGTACTGTAAGAGTAACTCAAAAAGAAGCCCTGAGCTTAGAAAAAACTAATCCTACAACATGGGAATTAGACCTTCAACAATGAAACATAACTGAAGGAGCCTTCCAGAAACCCTGGAAACATAGGAGATGAAAAGGAGAAACGAGATAGCACTGCAAAATGACATTCCTAATACCAAGGGTGATCTAAAGATAGATCATCATAGCTGATGTATTTGATGACATTTCTTGCAGGTCTACTTCTACAAGGAGACAAACCCCTTCCTCCCATTTCTCAACATCATGCAGGGTTTTCAGGATTCCTTTCCAAAAGAATTCATCCTTACAGAAGGCAGTGGGATTCTTAGCCTTCTCCTGACCCTCTAGAATGGCCTCCCTCAGTACTAGTGACAATGTCAAGCACACAAGCTCAAGCCAAGGTCTTTCTCCTAAACCACTGTTTAGCATCTTCCCTGTTTTAGTGTTAAACATCCCCTGATAGTTCAGTGAAATGAAGTAACTTGTCTGACTTAAAGATGCAGGGATGCACTTTAGCCCTGCATCTTGTATTTACATATTTCAGAGGTGAAGGGAAACTGAATACATTATATTGCCAAACAAGTAAGAGATGCAGTGCATCTTTCATTCAAAGGGAGCTCATTCCCCGTGGGATTGTTAGGCTAAAAACCTGTAAACTGACCAAGGGCTCATACAGTGAAATGAGAGTAGCTTGTGATGGTTCAATGCAGCAGAGAACAGCAGCAATTCCAAAGTAGTATTGTCTGAGCTAAGAAAGACTGCCTGAAGTGTGAAATAGCCTCTTGTTGCTGGAAGGAATATGTGAACCAGCTGTTTTCTTCTTTATGATCTTCCGTTGGGATCTTTTTTGGTAGAGCACACAAAAGGGCTTATATAAATATTGTTATCTCCTGTCTCTCTTGCATTAAGCTTGGTACAAATCCTCATTGCACAAAGCAATGATAATGATACACACATGCAGAGGAATTGAAAAAAAAATTAAAATGCAAAACTATTTTGCTCCTCCTGTAACAAGTAGGAAAATAAGTAAAAAGCAGGTAGCTGATATGTGATTTCAATTATGAAAGGAATGAAGTAAATGAAAAGCCATCACCTTTTCTGTAAATTAAGTATTAACTAGATGACAATGCACAGGCAGTTTACAAATAAATTATGTTTGCACTGCAAAATACTAACACTGCTGTATTGCTGCCATACATTTGAGTCAGATATGACGCAGAAAAACCCCTTAGAGATGTATGTCCGCATCTGCGGCAAGAACGGCAGGAATTCCAAGAGAGGGCTAACTTTTTACAGGTGGGGATTATTCCATGTAAAAATATCCCAATCCTTCCTAAAGATTGCCATCTAGTGGTAAAATGAAGAAGTGAAGAAATGACAGAATCGTCTCCGCGGTCATACACTTTCTTTAGGGGATAGTTGATAAACCCATGCCCATGATTTGATGTTTAGCCCTTTTCCTTTCTTCACACTATAATAGTTAGACCACAATTACCTGGAATTGCCTGGAATTTCACTCAGTGTGACATTTAGAAACAAGGTAAGTATAACAATTTTAAGAAAACAAAAAATCTGAAATTGTATTCTTCATACAATTTCAAAGGAACATGGGGAATTTGGGAACACGAGTCCCAGCAGGAATCAGGAAGACTTGCACACATAAAGACACTATGTGCTTTTGTAATTCTCTCTCCAGTTTGCATTAGGGCTGTTTTTTCTGGTCCTGTTCTGTAGTCTACAGTACCTGGTGGTAATCCTAACAGAATCCAAATCAAAACACTGGTCTTGAGGAAAGATTTTTTTTTCCTTTTAATTATGTTTTAAGGAGAGCTGGTTTTCTGTGTACAATATTTAAGAGGTTTGATGCAGGTCCTGCATCTATCAGTATCTGCTAATGGCATCCAAGGGGGTGAAGCCATGAGCTGTTAGCAAAAGGGGCAAAAGCAAGAGAGCCTTGTGACGTGATGCAGGAGCTGTGGTGAGGTACCAGAGGCTGAACCCATAGCAGGAAAGGTGCACATATGGCTGCTGGCTACACAGGGGTGAGACTTCAAGAATATAATAAATATACTCAGCTGTAACAGAAGGCTAGTATTCTGGTTTCTAGGAGGTTTTTGTTAGACTTTTGGGAAGGTTCCTTGTTTTTCTGTTGCTTGTTTGCTTGCTTTTAATTAACAGATATTTTCTGAACAGCCTGATGGATCTGCAGAATAGACAAGAGACTACACAGGCACAAAGTACAGTGTCTCAGGACAGATGGTTTCCAAGTAAGAGTCAGTGTTGACATAACATTAATTCCTCCCTATCCTACACCATGATTCTTTGTGTCAGAACCAGTCAGGAAAGGTGGATTTGCTCAGGACTAAGAACTGACTTGTATTCCAACCCGCTTATGCCAGCACTGCCTTGCAGGGCACACATCTTTCCAGATCTTCTGCTCATCCACCACCCAAAGCTGACAGAAGTAGCCTCCTTTAATAAGATAGTTTCAAAGCTGGGGGCGCAGACTTGTCTTCCTGAAAACCAAAGGTTTCCATTATCTGAAGAAAAAGAGCAGCTTAGTCCTCAGGGGAAAAAAAAACAAACTGAATCAAACCAAACAAACAAATAAAACAAAAAAAAAAACCAACCCAAAACAAACAGAAAAACCCAAAAAAAACAACAACAAAAACACCCCCCATCATTTTATGGCCTTCCAAACTTCCCTTTGCATTTGCCTGCCCGCAGCCAGGAGACAAACACTGAACTCTCGCTGTGCCTCCGGGACCAGACTGCAGCAACCTTTGGTGAACCATGAGTCATTTTTCCACTGCAGAAGTGGGCCAAACTGCCTCGCCCCTTCTCCTCCAACAGGGGAGAAAACCAGCCCGGAGCATAAGCTCACCTTGCCAGCAGTGGCTCCAGCCAGCCCTCGTGGCATTCACAGTGGCAGTCCAGGAAGGTTAGGATGTCTCCTTTCGCCACGGACGCCCCCAGCAGCCGGGCTCGAACCAGCCCTTCTCGCTTATTCGCGCGGATAAGGCGCACCTTGCGCAGGCCAGCCACGTAGTTTTCCAAACTCTCCTTTAAATGTTCTGTGACAAGCCAAAAAAAGAGGGAATAATACAGTCTGGAATGATTAGTGAGGAAGCTCTCTCCTCACTAGCATATTACTTACGTAGAGCCCTAAAGGTTATGGCATTTTGAACTCAGGTTCTGCTCTACATGTTTAAAAGCACAGGACTTGGATGGACACAAATCATGGCTACTTTTAAGAAACTGAACGCTTCACATTTACCTCCGTAATACATCCTCAGATTGATAAGAGCTTCTCAAATGTTACTTAAGACTTTCTGTATAAAAGTTTTTTTTTTAACTCAATTGATGTGTGGTGGAAAATGCCAGCATTGCCTTTATATCCTGTTGTTCAAACAAGACCAAAGAACTAGGTCACTGTCATTATATGAGACACCAGGGGAGCACTGGGGCAATCGAAACTTGCTCAGTTCAGGAAATCTGAAGTGCTCTGATCAGACTGTAGTCTATGTATACACACAAGCACTTATGTTACAACACAGCAAATGTGCTTCCCAATTCCAAACTAAATTTGGTCCATAAGCCAGATTTTTCACTGGCACACTACAAAAACTATTTTTCATTGAAAGGCCTTGTTTTCTGGTATGAGACCTGAACAGCATAACTCTTTCTCCTATGAACTGGCTGACCAAAAACGCCCATCAACAATCAGTATTTTTTAGACTTATTCTTCATACCTTTGTCACTGTAATCATCTACAAGGATAATTTCTTCCAAAAGTATATCCGGAGATGTCTCAAGAACACTGTGAACAGTTCGCAGAAGTGTTGACCAAGCCTCATTATAAAAAGCTATCACAACAGAGGTTTTTGGCAGGCTATAATAATCATATTTCTTCTCTCTGCATCTGTAAAGGGGGAATAACATTCAGTACAAGTGCAAAAGCATTTATTAATTCTCAGGAAACAATTCTCAAATCCATCTGCATGCTAGTTACTAACTGCAAGCAAGAACATAGAAAGGATCTTAAAAGAACTGCATGTGTATGGAAAATTTTATGAGAAGACATTAGCAAGTTGCTCTTACAGAGGTTCCATTTCCACAGAAACATTATGAATAAAATTTTGCAAACTACCAAAATGTCTAAAAAGAAAAATAATAGGAGGCATTCTGTGCTGGTGTAGCTGCAGTAGCAGTCTTTGCACAATTTCAAAGAGAAGAACAAGCAATGGCCAAAGTATGCCTCAGATTAAAGGAAAAAAATAAATGTAAAACCTAACTGCAGTAAAAACAGTAACATAAACTAGTGATAACTGTTGCTTTGGAAAACAGAACAAGTGCTAGACAGTAAAAATATAACTGTGACGGAACAGCAACATATAAAGATAAAAAAAAACCCAAACCAAATAACCAGCAACAAAACTGAAATGTATGTACACTGAAGCAGAATTTGGAGAGACCACACAACTGGCAAAAATCTAATAGTGAAATCCACGAAAACCTAAAACAAATATAGAAATGCATGGGTTTGGCTCTGTGAAAAGCCAGAAAGTTTGCAAACCTTTGGATTAAGCTCCAGAATGTATTTCCTATAAATATATATATGAACTTCTCTAAATGAACATAAGGATGCCAAGAAACTTACAGCTGAGCCAAATGTATAAATTCTTGAAAGAATCCCCTGGTTTAGACAAATGTTAAAATAATGATGGTATTTTCTACAATTTCTCCTCTTTGCTTAGAGCATTGCATATTGGCAGATTTTATTGCCTGGAGTCACCAAGGGGCAGAAGGACAGACTTCAACTTCTGCAGACTGCGAAATTACAACAGAAACCAAAGCAGGCAGGACATCCCTCCTACCAAAACAGAACAGCAGTGAGTCCTCCAGAACACATGCTATGGAGAGCTGAAAAGGGAAACTAAAACTGATCAGTAGAAAGTGCAACAGGAAAATCCCTTAGGTCAATTTAGGGGCACAAAAACTTCCCAAAACACTAAGGAAATTACAGCAAAAGTAAGCTGCTCACCTACAGCACATCAAGAATATTTTAAAAAACTATTAAAGGCTGCTACGTCTGCAATTAAAAAAAGCTTACAGGCTACTTTGAAGACCAGGCACTATCTATTAAGATGTCTTATACAGAAAGAAAGAAAAAATCTGAATCTGATTATGCCTAAAATTAAAATTCTTATGAGGGAAACAAAAAGTCTGTAGAGTAGTTCTGTAATAAATATGTGAAAATGAGGAAGCAACAAGGACAAATGACACTCAGGCAAAGGAGGCACCCAAAAGCTGCTTGACACCCCTGCATACAGACATATATACATAGGTAGGTACACACAGACACACACACTGATCTGGTGAAGTACAGAAATGCCTGTCCCTCCAGGCTGTAACTTGTCCTGAGGGGTTTTCACAGAGGGAACTCTCTCACACCAACACCTGGTGACAGAACTGATTTATTTAGCCAGACATTTATGTACTGACACACAAAAAATGAAACGGAGTGACAAGTGACATTTTAATTAACTACTTTATTTTTAATGCAGAAAAACCCACTATATGAATCCAATTTTAGAAATATATATTTACTTTAGCCTACTGAAAAACATTTCTGCTCAGTACAGCCTGGAAAACAAATATCCATATATATCAGTCACTTGTACCAGGTAATTTTGAGTTCATTTCTTAATGGAAATAGGATGTCTATATATCAATTTTAGAAAACTGAAGGAAAATATAAATAAATAAAAAAACTACTAGGAAAGCATTCTTTGAAAAATGTATCAGGAAGATTCGTGGAATAATAATGCTGTATTCCATTTAAAGAAAGGAAATCCAAAAGGTCTAAAGAAGCTTGTAAGTCTAATTATAGATTAAATACTTCAACAGATTTTCCTAAAATTACATTCTGGAGATGGGAAACATAATTTGGCACAGAGCAAGGCAATCCCCACACTGTTTGTGATTCACTGTGCATTGCTGCCTCCTTCCTTGAGCACACCCCACATTGCAGGAAAAGGTCATCCTACTACTCGACATACCAGAGCACACGTTTCTTAGGTTCCCAAAGTCAATAAAGAGGCCAGCACTAAAAAATGGGTTTAATTAACCAGCTCCGTGGTGGAAGGAAGTGCAGGAGTGCAGAGAAGTGACCCGCCATGGTAGCAGGGTTAGCACAGCCACCCTGACCTGAGCAGCACTCTGACACCCTTTTTAAAAAAAAAAAAAGCAAAAAAAAAAAAGAGGAAAAAACACATTAGTCTGTGCATATTTGCATGCTTATCTCAGATATTATTTCCTAGACATATATTTCTTGCTAAATTGCTAGAAGATCTCAACTGTTAGCAGTCTCAAATCATGTTACTAAAGTGAAGCACACTTTTCCTTATCTTTCTGTAATGAAAGAGTTTCACTAAGCCTTAAAAATTAATCCCATTCCGGAGATAAAAACCCAAAGCATTTAAATCCTGGAAAAATTATAGCGTAAGAAAGTCTTTAAAAAACTAATGAATCCTTGAAATGGAAATGCTTAGAAGTGTGGCTGAATAACAATTAAGTGGCATGCATATGGACACTGAACATTACCACTTTACAAGATATAAAAACTTCAAAAAATCCACTACAAGTGTGAAAACTGATTTAAAGCCTAGTGGTCATAACTCATCTTTTCCATTTCTCAACTCCTGTTTACCACAGAAGCGCCTAAGCAGCCCATCTTCTGTTTTCACATTTGCAAACTTCAAGACGTACTTTTATTCTCCATGTGTCAGCCAAGTATCCCAGCTCCTACTTTCCAAGTGAATCATTTTACTCCTACTTTGAATTATTCAGAAAAACAAATGCATATCAATTATGGTGTCTCATTAAAATGACAGAACTGGTGACAGCAATCCCAAAATATGTTGTTTTTGCAGATACTGGGAATGTATATTTATGCATACTATACTGCAAAACCTGCTTTTGGCTTCTGAGTACAGCACTCTTTAGTGCTGCTCTCAAACCCAAAACACCGTCCTTTCCAATAAAGGGGATCACATTGAGACAGGATTAATTGCATCTCACATTATTCATCCTAAAAACTACCTGTCACCTTTGTGCTGATCATCTGGATTCTGTGAGTCCATACAGACAGATCCAGAAGGCAACTTTGCCTCCATGAGCCATTGATCCAGCACAGCCCAAAAGACCTCAGTGGGTCCCCACCTCCCTCTGGTCTATAGAGGTTTGACTATGGAACAGTTGCTTAACTATTCTATGAGTAAAGTTAAATGACTATAGGAAACTACGTATGGTCCTTACCAGTGGCTGTGACACATGACTTTGAACCTAGTCATCATAACTACCAAATGATTAGTAGAAACAAAACATAGACATGAGGGAATTAGTTGCCTGTAAGTGTGACATTTCCAAGCATGGAAAGTAAATGTAGATGCATTTGAAGTCCAACATTCTTTCACTACTCTCCTTATCTTATTTAATTACAGGATCTTCACTGTTTTGTAGTAATTAAATGTATTTTAAAATAAACAATTACCTAAATTAAAAATGGCATGTTGTGCATGTTGAGTGGGTTAATTTTCTTCAGAGAAGTACACATATCTCTAATCAACCTGATTTTGGTAACAGTTATCAGATCACTGAGGAGAAACCTATTGCCAACACATCCAAGAGGCAACTAAATAAATACGTATAGTTTTAAACAGGACTCCGATTTCAATAACAAACACTGTTATATAATGAATAATAACCACAACAAGCATGGCAATGCAAAGGAGTGACAGCTGCTCAGTCTCTGCCCGCCAGTCATTCCTGTTCTCTGCAGATTCACTAGAAAATGCACCAGCACAAGCCTTGTGCACAGTAGAGTGACACTCAGAGAAAACATGGCCAGGACTGCCCCAACCACCTTCCAAGGAGCAGACGGGGACGCTACAATGCTCCAGCAGCATCTTGCTTCTGCATCATCCTTCATTCCCCTCAGGCACTTTCTGCCACACTGGGTGTTCCAGGAACCCTTCTACTTGATCATTGTGGCATAAGATGGGCATAAACCAAATAAAAGTTTTGTCTTCTCGCATTTCTTATCAATTTACAGTAAGACAACAACTATATTTTAGAATTCTAAATGTGATCATCCATAAATCTTTAAATCTCTAGATGGGAAGAAAGAGAAAATAATGCTGGTATGTACCTGAACACAAAACACAAAACCACATTTACTATGTACTGCCTTTCACTGTTTCACTACGGCTTCTACGCAATCATCTAAGTCCAGAAAATGCAAACAGGAGCCAAACATGTAAAAGTGTATCATCCAAATTCCCATGGGGTTTTGGTTTTGCCTTTTTTACACTGCATTTTCAAGTCACAGTCTAACCGAGAGTAAACAGCTGACAAGTTTAATAAATTAACCTTGGAATCTACTACATTACACAGTCTTCTGTTAGCAAGCTTTACAATAGGTTATTTATTAGAAACTAAGGAGACATCACTCAGGAAATGCCTAAACAAAATTAAATGGGTCGTTTTCAAGAACATTTGTGTCAATTAATGTAATCACTCAATTTATTTCTTTGTAAAGAGCTGTTTCTCTACGAGATGTGTATCTATACACAGGGAGAGAGAGCATGAATGTGTGCACACTGGGCACACTGCCATGACTTAATTAGGAATGGTTGCTGACATGCTCTTATTTAAGACTTTCACCACAACTATCACAACAATACAGAGAGGGAAAATAGACTTTTAATCTCCACATTTGATCTTCTATATGCATGGTTACTTATATTTTAAGAAAAATATATGAAATGTTCTCTAAGTTTTCAAAGATTTGTTAAGAACACAAACTGCTCATAAATTATTTAATGCTTTCAACAGGTATACTGTGTAACTTCTGGTTTTGAAGTTTCAATGTGAATGCCCTAGGCAAGTTCAGGATTGTGCAGCTCCTCTCAAGAAGTGCAAAACAATACATGTCACTGCTGAATCTGACTTGATCTATGTGACTACAGTATGTGACATATACTCCCCATCCCAGTGTCACCTGGAAAACACTGCCAGGGTTCTACTTCATGCTGGTCTTCATGTGGTGGGCTAGGAACCAGGTTGACTGGGCTTGATATGATGTGCCATAGATGTCAGCATGTCTATGGCCCATCATAACAAGCAACCACACAACCTCCTTTCCTCTTCCTAATCTGAATAGTTAAAACACCAACTTATACTGCTCTTTCAGTAAGAGGTGTGCTCAAAAGTGGCATTTTGTAGGCTGTAAGTAAACGAGGCTGATGGGGATGAATAGGGGAGCATCCATGGGCATCTTGGTCTGGTCTCACCATCTTCATTGCCACTCCATAAACCGCAGAGGCAGCAATGCGGGCATTGGAATCTGCCAAGTATCTTCACCCAAGAGAAAACACCTCCTTCTCCCACTTTCCCAAAGCCATGGCAGAGGACACAGCAGTACTTCTACCTCCTTTTCTACTTTTGCCCAAGCCACAGCTTGGGGTTCTGCACATCCATCCACGAGCATCCCAAGTCCTGCCGCATGACACAGGTGGCAGCACTGGTTTCTAAGCCACCCCACACAGTCACCAAGGCTGTGTCCCTTACTCCAGGCTGAATATGTAGTTGAACATCTACTCCTCACCCCACTCTGTGGGAGAGTAACCTATGGATAAAATGCAGCACGCGAGTCAAAAGCAACAGCATCCAAAGCCTGGGATACAAAAGTGCGACATTTCCAGTGGCATTAAAGGATATGATAAATATTATTCTTATCTCCTCCAAACACCACCCAACTTTTCATGCCACATTTATTTTCTCACATAAGACTACCTTGAATCAAGTGTCAATTCAGGGATTTCCTTCTTTTTTTTTTAAAAAAAAAAAAAAAAATTATATAGAGAGCTATATCTGGGTATGGAGAGGCTCCACCTGGTTTTACACTCCTACACAGGCCACACGTGTTCAACTATTGCAGAAAAAGGCATTGATAGTTTACAGAAGGTGTGTCTTGGTGTGCTTAGCAAAGCAAAGAGCAGCAAGGCGCTGATAACTGCCAGAATGGCCAGATTATTCAGGGCAAGGCTGGAACACTTAAGCAGGTGAGTTCAGGATGCTGGCCTACACTTCCCCACTGCCTGTCCTAGCCCAGCAGTCTTGTTAAAAACTCCCTAAATGATATCTGCTGAAACAAACCATGGTAGAGAAAGTACCCCTGTACAGTCTACAACACTGTGAGGTGATCAAGTCTCTGGAAACAGAGGCTGGATTGACAATGAAACAGTTCTCCAGGTTATTTAATGTTCTACTGAATGATTCTCCCAATGACAAGACTGCCAAAAGCTGTCATAAGATTTTGGATAATAATGGGCTGTGCTGCCTTGTTTGTTAACATTGTGAGAAGCAAGAGAGAATAAAACTAAGTCTGAAAAGGAGAAAATATTTGTTAAGAAAATATTTTTGATGGGTAGGGAGAAGGTGGACACAGAAAGCAAATCTGTTTAAAACAGATTAAGAATACATTATGAAAAAAATATCTAGAAAGTAGGGGAATTGACTAAATCTATATCCTAAAATCCACAAATTTAGGAAATTCACAGAGTCTCCTAATTCCAAATTGTTAGAGAAAGGCTATAGAAGTTCCTAACCAACCCAGATTCTGGATGAGCAGATAGGAAGGAAATTCTGCATGTGACAATAGGGAAACTCACTTGATTTTTATTTTATTTTGCTGAGCTGAAACAGTGGTTACATTTTGCTCAAATGCTTCCAATTTTCTTCCAAGATAGTGAGATACACTTAACCTTTCAACAGAGATAGACTATTTTCTACAACTACATTCAGAAACTTACTTTAGTGTGAGTAATTTGATTCAGGACAAGAAATATATTTTGCAAAGCAATAACTGAAAGAAGCTATTGCATTCATCACTATAAATAAGGTGTGGATGCACCTGATCCTTACAGACAATTGTTTACAAAAAAAAGCAGTTTTTGAATAAAAAATAAAAAACCAATTTTTGTTCACTATCAATCACAAATCTGGGAATAATTTCAATTTAAAAATTAAATCAGTTGAAACAAAACAATAATCTAGATGTCAAAGGAAGTTGAGGAAATCTACTAGAAGATGGAAAGAAAAAAGCTGAAAAATCATGTGAGCTCTTCTGGAAAATATTTCCTGGGAGTTTTTAAAAGCATAATGACAAAGAAAAGTGACACATTTTTACAGATGACAGGAAACAAAAGTAGCAAAATATCCTAAATAGCAAAGCAATAGCAGAAGTATTGCTTCATTTTGTACTACTATAAAATGTAAGTTTTCTAATTAAAAAAAAAAACACAAAAAAACAACCATAGCGAAGAATTATTTTTACCCCACTTACTGTATGAGGAAAGAATGAAATGTCCTAGAGAAACATTGCTTTGAAAGTCTAAAGCCTGTTTATATATGAAAGAAATCCTGCCAGCCAACACTAAAGCAATGACCAAAAGGTATTATAATTAATATAGTTACTAGTAACCACCTACATATTTTCAAAAAGCTCAGAAATCAAACCAAAAAATCCTAACACCAAACAGATGACCATAGAGTTACAAAACTACTACACCAAACACTCTAAGTGTTTAATGCAAAGCCTTTGCTTGTAAGAAGTTGTGTCCTGTGCCTCCTGATCAGATGCAAAGCACGGGAATGCCCGTGCCAAAGCCAGCTCTGGGTATAAGGTGCACGAGCAGGTGGATGTTTAGGGGGAAGGGATGTGCCAGAAAGGTCAAGCTGCTGCAGCTCACCTCTTCAAAGAGTTCTATTTCCTATGTGCACTGCGAAAAAAAAAAAAAAAAAAAAAAGTTTTGCCTTTAGGTAAGAGATGAAAGAGAAGCTCCTGGGTAAAGTCAGACACTCACTGTGGGCTGAGAAGGGAAATATTCACCTGCTGCATCTTTTCCCAAAACAGGGTCAGGTTAAAACTCCTGGCAGGAGAAGCTGTGATTTTTGGAGTAGAAAAGAAACCAAAATCTGGTATCAAGGCTTATTCCGGGAACTTACTAGCAAGATACTATCAGACAAACATCCTGGTATAATTTAGTATTTACAGCCCAGAAAACAAAACAAACCATATAAGAAAGTGAGATCCTGAGAGAATCAAATTCAAATATGGGAAAAAATAGGAAAAACAGTTTTAAAAGACAGAAAAAACTAAACACAAGATTGTTATGCTAAAGTTAAACATAATAATCCCCCAAAATAAATAATATAGGCATAAATGATGGTGACAGAGAAATTTGTGCATTTGTGTATATTTACCTATCTACACAAAGATAGTTAGAGATACATGCACAGATACTTAAACGTACACATAAAATCACACATACACAGAAGAATTTATATAAAGAATCTCTCCAAAACACAGAGGATTACCTAGAATTAAAGAATAAACCTCTAAAAGTTTTTATTTTATAGCTAAAAAACACTATGCAGACCACATTCAATATTTTGGGGGCTTTTGTGGCTACTTAGGAAAGACAGGAAAGAATTAAAAATCCATTTCCTTTTGATCACAAGTAAAATGAGCCCCAAGGGCTGAATCAGGCTTCTACCATGAAAGAGACAGCATGAAATGCTGAGTCAGCACAAAAGTGCCTAGTCCTAACTCGTTCCTTTTGTACCAAGAGTCAGCCAAAAGGCAACTTGTATGCTTTTACAGAAACTATCCCCAAAATAAGTGAGCAATGCATCCCTACTGTAACATAGAAAAAAAAGAAAAAAAAGAAAATAACGTCTAAAATCTGGAAGAATGCTTGAAAATAGCCATTAATCTAAAAGAACACAAGTAGAAAAACTGAAAATGTATTTCTTACACACTGTAATAAGCTGTAAAAGGTTAAGAGAATGTATCAGTTGTCAGCCTAGCCCTAAAGTCCTGTAAAACAAGCACACAACGAGAAGCCCCATGGGACACGTGCTGTTGCAGGGGGAGGAAGGCAGAGCAGCAGCAGCAGCCAAACCCCACGGCCCCGAGCTCATCACACTGCACTTACAGGGCATCAGCCCCAACAGGGCCCTCAGTAAGTCTAAGTCAGACAGAGGACACTTGCTAGTTTTAAACCGCCTATAATTGGTGCTCCCTTTACGAGCACAAACTCAAGAAATGAAGGGTAGATGTTGGGAAGACAAGTTGGACTACCTTTAAGATCAGGAGAAAAAAAAAAAAAAAACCACAAAAAAACACTGTGGCAGTGATGTAGCCTTGAAAGAGGTGTTCAGAGATTGTTGAATCTCCATCCTTGGAGGCTTCAAGGTTTGACTAGACACCCCAAAGTTTCCTTCCAACCTCCATCCTTCTCTGACCCCACGGCTTATTTCACTTCTAGCCTTGTGCAAACCATATCATCACTTAGTAACTTACATTCTTATCCATAAGATTCTTCCAAATGGACATTTTTATAGATTGTTTATACATAATGTTTATTTGTTTGTATGTATACTTTCAACAAAACTAAAGAATTCCCATGTGATGAAATACATCAGTTGCTGGTGTCAAGCTCAGACAGTTAAAAGAAGCAGAAATTGTTTAAAGGAAACAAAAGCAGTTGGCAAGTTCTTTGGGTCTGCAGGTCAATCGAAACAGGATAAGTCATCACAAAAACCAAGTTACAGTGGTGGGAACAAGAAGGAATAATGACTTTCTGAATACTTTCACTGTCAGGAATATATTAGTATGAGAAAGATCTAAATTTGAAACTTCCTGGATTCATAGTCAAATATCATCAATCAATACATTATTTGAGAGTAATCTCAGCCAAACTCTTCTTCCCTTCCTGTACAGTATTACCAGACATAGATAGTATTCTGTTCCCATGGAAGGTCCAGGATGTACAACATGCAGCAGTAGGAAAAGATTTTTTGCATCAGTTTCTGATACAGCAACACCTTGTGCAATCATTTTGCATATCACATTTAACAGCTTACAGATTCAGATACTCTCTATCTTATTAGCAAAACTCTAGTTTTCATTTGATTCAAATGTTTTCACCAACTCACACACACAGAGTAGGTTCATTGATCAGTGTGGGAGGACATTAACGTCAAAAGGAGCAGTGGGGCATCCAAGTGGTGGTAATGTTGTCTCTGTTTCCCTTTAATTCTCCCATTTTATTGGTATCTAAAATTTCCAGATTGCCTTCACACACACAAGAATACGCTGAAACAGACCAAATGCCCATAGCCCAGAACAGAGTCTTCAAGCATAGTATCTGTTAATATTTCCTGAATATTTGATTTAAATTTTCTAGTGGGTGGACTTCCTTATGCTTTACAGTAAATGGATATTTGGAACAGGGAAGAGGAAGAACTTGTTTCATCTTCTTTCATGCATCAATCATGTATTGCAGCAGCCCTGCAGGAGGCACACTTCCAGCAGGCCACCTGTCCTTCAGGATGAAGACTTGTAAATTAGTCACTTCTTTATGAAAGTCATGCTCTAAGTTGAACAGCATTGAGTCCAACACAGATTTCTGTGGGACTTTTATTAGTGACTCTTCACTCCTTAAAAAAAACAAACAAAAAAAACCCAAACAAAAAATACTGAAAAAACCCATACAAAAAAACTGAAAAAAACCACCCAAACAAAAACCAAAACTCAAAACCAAATGCTTCACAGCTTCTACTCAGTTATTTATAAATGCAAGGAATTTCCACATTATTTCACAGTTGTTTAAGGAGCTCATCAAGTAACAACACACTTCTTTATCCGTATAATTACAACCTTCAAAGAACTCAAATAGATTTGTGAGACACGTCATCCTTGACAAAACCTTGTTGACTTTCTCAATAGATCACACCCTCCCATCTGTTACTAATTCTTTCCCTTACCACAGTTTGCAGATAACA
This sequence comes from Thryothorus ludovicianus, assembly GCA_013397245.1. Lineage (NCBI taxonomy): Eukaryota > Metazoa > Chordata > Aves > Passeriformes > Certhiidae > Thryothorus > Thryothorus ludovicianus. The sequence continues at coordinate 66,703 of VZTB01003116.1, read as the reverse complement.
TGCCTGGAAAAGATCCAAAGCTTGCCAGTACACAGTTTTCCGGTTCTCTCCTGGGACTCCACTAAAAAAATGGTGCAATTGTCACCTTCTGGTCTTCTTGTCCCAAAGTTGTTTCACTGATCATATCTAAAATTTAGCCTCTGCATTATTTTGGTGGATCACTGAAGCCTAGTTGCCATCTACCGTTACTACTTATTTCCCATCATTGTAGCCTCATCGATCACCAAAACGTTCATTAAAGGTCATAAATACTCAAGCATTACCCACCTTAAAATAAATTTTAAAAAATATTTTCCCTAGACTTGAGATTTCAAACTGTATAACCTCCAACCTTGGAACAAAGTGCAAAGCATTTTCTATGGTTGTGGGCTTGGGGATATGTTTTTCTTTTTTTTTTTTTTACTTCAATCTCTTACATGGTCTTCCTTCTCGAGAGAAGGAGTTAATATTTCATTGCAAAATTGCCTTTAGGAAAGTTTTTTTACGTTTGTTGTGTGAGTTGGAGAGATGCTCTGTGACATTTTTGCCATAATTTAGATTTAACTGTGCACAAAGGCATGAAGCACCTGCCAACAGTACAATATAGCCCCAGCTTCAGAAGGCAATTATGTCTGAGATTATCCCACTGATGCTTCAGTGATTCTTTTGGTTTGGATTTTCAGCATCCATATATTCAAATCAAAAAGGGTCTGCTGTTGTAGCAAAATCTATTTAAATTATTTTCATTTCTAGAATAGTCACCCACACCCATTTATAATGTCTCCTATTCAACAACTGTGACCTTCCATTTCTTTCAACATCCTGTCATAGAGAAATGGCAGAAGTCCAAAATAACTCCTTGAAATGAAACTAAAATGGTCCTTTTTGACCTATGGCCTATAGACTGCTTGTAAGAGGGGAGTAATAACTAAGTAAACCAAGCCTAATGTCAGGCTTAAATTTATAATGAAAAGGCCTTGCATTTGCACTGCAACTTTTTGAAAGGCATCATAAGATTCATGTTTTAGATTCAGCAATTAGAATTGGTGAAACACTGGGCAGGACACACCAGCGTGAAGTGAATGCAGGAGAGAGCTGGAGCTCTACTGTTTCCACAGCTTTTTGCTATCATATCGTACAAACCTGTTGTAACGAAACAAACCAGCTGAAGCCAAGCTCAAGAGTAACAGAAGTGAGGGCTGTGATGTCAGTAGCAGCCGTGGCTCCATCCCATCCTCTGTGATGGCTAGCATACCCCTTAATCGGCTGGCCCTTCCTCTCACCAGCCGGCAGCCCACTCACAGGACAGCCCAAGACGGTGCCACACTGAGTATTTGCATAAGGGCACGACACTGTTATGACACCCTGCTGTGCCACGCTGGCTTCACAGCTGCACTGAGCCACTGCCTGTAAACCACAGCCACCTCATCGAACACTATCTAACCCTTCGTTTACAATTGTCTATGCCATTATCTGCCACTGGTGTCATAACTCTAAATGCAATTTGTCCCAGCAACCGTGCATCCCGGACCAAGCACAGTTCTGCTTCAGAATACCTTTATCCACATCTATGAGCACCAATTCTAGCTCACTCCTGGTAAAACTGCTGATAAAACAATCTCCTTTAAACTGTGTGTCTTAAAGTACTTGAACACAATGCAGCTGAAGTCTAGGAAGTGTAACATTTGTAAAGCTGGGAGTGACTAAAAAAGTATGCTGCAGCCCATGGTGACTTACTCAGGGGACAGCAGCGGCAGGAGGGGACAGCAGAAGGAGAAACTCAGCAGAGCAGCGTAGTTGAAGACTGAAAATACACTTCCAGGACTACGTGGGGAAACAACCTGCACACGCACCACCAACACGCGACTCTGGGCTACCCTGTGTAGATGCGGCAGCCTGGCAAAGTCACCAATCGACTTAACTCGGAGAGCGAACGCTGCGGCCCAAGGGCGTTCCTGATGGAAAAGTTTCCAAAAGCTTCCACGCTCCTTCTGAGCGAGAGGTACTCGAAAGAGACATGACTACGGCGCGCTGACCGCTGCCAGCAGACACTCCAGTTTGCGGAGCGGCTCCACGAGCCACAGCAGCGGCAGGCACGGCTGCCCCGGTGCCCCGGCCCCACCTGCCCTCGGTACTCACAGCGGGTGCCAGCGCTCGGGCAGGCGGCGGTGCAGCGAGATGCGGTCGCTCAGGTAGATGTTGATCTGGTGCCGGCGGATGCTCTCCTCCTGGCGGCGCTTCTCGGCCGGGCTCAGCTCCAGCCGCACCGCCCGGCCCAGCTCCCCCAGCGCCCCCGGGTCCAGGGCCGGCTTGGCGTACACCGGCCGCCGCAGCAGCTCGGAGTCGGGGGACGACGGCGGCTGCGGAGGGGCGCGGCGGGCGGCGTGGCGAGGCGGCGGGCTGTGCCGCCACACGAGGAAGCCGAGGGCGGCCAGCAGCCCCAGGGCGAGNCGGGGAGACTCGACGAAGTTCTCGCGGACCTGCCCACGCCGCGACACCCGCCCGCCGCCAGCGCTGCCCCGCCAGGAAGCCCGCACGGCTCCTCCCTCCTCCCCGCCCCGCCGCCGGCCAGCCCGGAGGGGCGCGGCGCGGAAGAGCCGGGCACGGGCGCTGCCGCGGGGCGGGGAGCGATACCCCTGGGCGAGGAACCCGCCCCGCTTGTCCCCCAGGCGTGCTGCGCCCCTGCCGCCTCCCCGGGAGCGATGTCCCTCGGTTTCCTGCTGGTCGGAAGGCTGCTTGGCCCCCGAGGATTCCAGCCCAGGGAAGGCACGCGGCTCCAGTCCGCTCCGCGTTCTCCCTGGGGACGCAACCGGTGGAACTAGCACTGGTCCTGACCCACCCCGGCGCAGGGAGGGAGTGGAGGCCATCCCAGTTCTGCTGGATCACACACAGTTGGGATGTGGGGAGGGGGAAGAAAGGCATATTCCCTTTGCTGTCAGCCTTCAAGGGAAAGATCTGGTCGCGCTGAAGCTTGAGGGACCTTAATAAGCACTGGTAGCTGCATGGCAGATATGCCATTTCCCCAGCAAGGGAAAGTTCTGCTGGCACAAAACTTTCCAGGGCCACAGCAAGCTGCTTTGGCCATTGCAAGTGATTGGGATAGCCCCAAAGCTTGCTGTCTATAGACAGAAATTTTCAGAGCTGCAGGACAGCAAGGGAGGTTATTCCCCTCAGGGAGACTAGGAAAAGCATAGGAGACGAAAGAAACAACTAGATAGGAAACCAGGCTTTATCCATTCTGCCACTCTGCTGCCTCTAGAATAGAATGTGCTTCAGAAGTAGAGCAGATCACAGGCTCAGAAGCTATAGGCATTAATTACAAGATTTTTTGCTGAAGAAAAGAGTGTTCTTGGTTGAAAAACTAAGTCAACTAATGTGGCCTCATTGAGAGAAATCCAGAAAACTAGTATAAAATCCCAAGTTTATTATACAGATAATGGGCAGTCCATTCTATGGCTTGACAGAATCATGGGGGAAAAAACCAACAGTAGCACTAGTTAGAATTTTCCAATTCACTTTATAGTCAACAACATATCCATACTGCTTGTTTTACTTCAGCCCCTAACAGCATGAAACTCCATCTGCCTAAACTTCTGATCTGGAGGCTGTGAGAGTCCATGAGAGTTCCTGATTTTGTTATTGAAATACTTTAACATATATGTAACACAACTGGATACAGTTTCTCTCTCACACGCAGTAGGGAGCTGGAACTGGTTTTGAGGCGTTGTTTGCTCCGCACATTTTCCAAAGAGACCGTTCACAGCAACATCCTCTGCTGTTGGAGGCCTGTCAAGATCAACCAGCAGAGGAGTTTGGTCATGGCCAGAGAGAGAACTTCAGCCCAATGCACAGCCCTGGGTGGTGCTCACCAGCACTACTGAGAAGTGAATGAAAATAACACTGAGGAAGGGAAAAAAATTCATTACTATCAGGGTCAAAGCATACAACTATGAGCTCTTTCTGATTTCACATGTTAATAAATATTGTATGTGACAACAAATACAGACTCAACTACTGTGGAGGCCATGCTCTGACAGATGGGTGCTGGAAACTAGTGACTGATTCTGATTCTGGCCAGCTAGTATAAATCAAGTAATTGAGGTGGATTTGCAATGAGTGTGTGTATAGACAGATTATTTCTCATTCAGCTCTACAGCTTGCTATCACAGGTAATTATACAGGCATAAAATCTAGTTTCAATATGCTTTGTAGACAACTGCTAAATATCAGTATGTTGGACATGAGACTTTACATTACATATAAAAAGAAGTTGTGTCTAGCAAACTTTGGGTCTGAAGAGTCAAGTGTCACCAGTAACTGCACGCCCAGTGTTTGCTTGGCCTCCTTGCTTGCCATCTCTCTGAATTAAGGAAGCCTATTCCTGAAATGAATCAAAGGAGAAGAGATCCTTCTGGACTCCCAAAAGAAGTCACTGAGGAGATTGGGAAGAGACAAAGAGCAAAATATAGGACTAAGAGTTAATTAAAAAGAGTGAGAACAAAAACCAAAAACCAACCAAACAAAATACACAAAAAAAGTGCCAAAAGCCTCCAGAGAGTTCTACTGTAGAAGTTCTTAAATATTATAAGAATCTGTATTTTATTTAAGCATTTTAAGTATTAGAGCAATATGGAAGAAGCACAAGAACATGATCACATGACTAAAACAGTTCTGAAACAAAAAAAAGGGAAACAGAGTACCAAATATGACAGAACTGCTCTCAGCAGTAATAATGCTCTTACAGCAAAGTAATGAGTGAAGACTTTCTGTGATCACCGTCGCAATGGGGATTGAAAGTACTGCTAGTAAACAGTAGTTCCCTGGGGATGATGTCCAAACACATAAACCAGAGGAAATTCATCAAGAGAAAGCACAGTAATGAGGTTAATGTAAAAATTATAAAGAATCAATTATTTACATCCACAAAGAAGTTTGTAAAGAATATGAAGGCAAAAACATTTCCTCAATCCTTTTCAAATACTTTTTGGGATGTAAATGTGATGAGAAGACTGAATATTCTGAGCTGAAATAGTTAAGGTGTAAAGAATTCTCTCCCAACATACAAATGAGCCCCAGAAGAAAAAAAAATCTACAAATAAGGCAAACAAACAAGTTTACTGCTAGCCATAAAACTTGTCACAAAACTTTCATAGAAGAGTTCCTTTTAAGAAGTTCTCATTACTTTCAGGTAGAATAACAATGGAAGTTAAAAAAATTTGTTATGATTTTTGAGTGTTTAGTGAGCTATAATTTCAGTTGCTTCAGGAGTTTCAACCAAAGATAACTAAAGTAACCAAGCAAATAATATAAAAACTCTGATTAATTATCTAGAAATATCTATTGTGTCCTTAGTTGTCCAAATTAAAACAGATCAGTAGAATAATCAATATCTTTGAAAAATTTATTTTTAAACAGACTTTTTTTCACCTCAAAAACTACCCAAAATGTTAACTAAATATTTCAAAAAACACTAAGAGAAAAAGACTAACCACAACAATATGTAATTGTCCATAGAAATTCACATTATAGTGAATGTAATAACTGAAATTAAGGATGTATCTGTTGCTCTCTGAAATATGTTTGAAATGCAAGTATTATTTAGTTCATCATACATAAGTTTATTGAAGGAATAGGCTTACATACATGGAACACTTAAAGACGTAAGATAAGATGAATTATTTGACACCTGTATAGTTGTTAAAAGGCATTCTTATTTTTAGTGATGACATATACATTACAGAAAAAGAACTATTAAATACTGCAAAAGATTTAAAATGTACCTCATTCAAACTTTTCCTTTTTTTTCTTTTGTGTGTAAAAAGCAGAAACCTAAAATGGAAATAGACTGGTAAGATTGCATTTTCAAGAAGTTGAACAGCTTCCTAAATTCACACTTCCAGAGTAAAATTAAAGTATCAAATAATGTATTTCAGAATAAAGTTCCTATTTTTAGAAAAAGATAACACTTTCATATTATAAAAAAAAAATCAGAAGACTATGATAGGAAACATATGAATACTTTGGACATAGGAAATATACTTAAGGAGAGGAGGAATCTAAGTTATAAAACATAATTACTGGAGATAGCATTGTTGAACGGGGTCATTGTTCACCATTGTTTTAACTGTGCATAAATTCCCACTGCCCTGCAACACCCACCCAGTTCTCACCTTGGCTGCTCTTTCTCTCCTTTGTTAGCACAAATATTTTTAAATATCATTATTCAGCCTATTGTACTACCAATGCCAAGGATTTTTTTTTTTTTTTAAATAAATGTGTTTGCATTGGAAGTCTTCATTTGAGACAGCTGCAAAGCACGTGCAAACCATGAAATGAGCCACACCCTGCTTCTGCAGTGCCAAAGGGTCCTCGGTGCTTCAGCAGGAATCCTGTTCTACAGGATAGGCTTTGGGTCAAGAGAGGGAAGCTGAGTGTATATTGCCGAGGCAGAGAGATTGAGGAATTGAGATGAGAGGAAGAACCCTAAAAATAAAACAGATTAAAAACATAGACTTGATGACTGGAATAGAAACTGTTTCAGGGATCTTCTATCAGGCTGATGAATGGTGTGAAATTCTCCTAGTGACAGGTCAATAAAATGAGGCAGCATTCGGTGGATTACCTGGGCAACCTCAGCTGTACCAGTTTGCAGATCTCTGTAGAACACGTACGTGCACATGTACATGTGTATGTTACACATATATAATATACACACACAGAAAATGCCTTGCTCAAAAGGTCACATACAAGCCAGGACAGCTTAAAGACAGACAGAACACGCATGTCAAAGTCATCAAGCAATATATTTGCTTGCTGTAGAGTTGTACTGTTTGCATATAATTTTTCTCCTAAGCTAAATAGCAAGCATAAACTACAGGCAGTGGAAGAAATAACATACATAAAGGAAACCTAGGCCAGGAAAGTTCAGCTGTCAGAAAGTATTGGAACAAAACTGCAGTTCTGCTCACAAAGTATGGTATGATATGACATGTTAATGAAGGTATGTTATGTTGGAAACCTGACTGATTTTTCACACAGTCTCATGCAGACACAACAAATTAAAATACTGAGTTGAAAATACTTTTTGAAAGTTTGTCAAAATTATGGCATACTCTGAAATACATAAATGAAGTGAATACCACATAAAGGTATAGCAGCTGGTTGTAGTAGACAAAGTGAAGATCATGATTTAAATTCTGAACTAAGAAGCCAAGCAGATATTATGTACTCATCCTACACTGTAGCTACTTACTACCATTTGGGTTTTAGTAATTTTTTCAAGGTTGTTTCTGTTTCTATGCCTGAAAGGACCACAGTTAAGTCATAAGTCCAGTGATACTGGGAAAGCACTTTCTTTTCTGTGATGGTATTTCTAATATATGTCTTCCTTTTCATTAAGGCAGAGATAAGACATACTAAAAATCTGTTTTCTTTTTCTCAGAAGTATGACTTTCTTCATACTTTCATTCACATCAGATTTTGCAGTAGAAACAAATCTTTTACCTCTTAAATTGCCATGAAAAAATGCCATCATACTTGGGGATTTGAGATGCCACCATCCTCAGACTTTGATAATGCAGATTATGAGTGAGTCAGCTGTTTCTAGCTTTATAGATTTCTTTGGAACAGATTGCTTGACTCCTTGCATTTTTACATTTCTGAGAGGCTTTTGATTGTGATGGGCATTTTACAGTTTTCCATATTACATGATCCTGAATTACATACGAGGTAGAGATTGGCTCATGTGTCATGGTATATGTCCAAATATATTACATATATTATACTTTACTAGTTCCACAGGTACATTACATCCTCTAATGGTTTTCTAGTCTTTGTTTGGCAAATGATGAGTTCTGAGAAGAACATTGAATGAATAGAGTTCACTGAAGAACAATGACTCTCAGTCATTTATCTCTTTTATTTCACATTATATGATGAGTAGCATCAATAAAGTTTATATCTCCTTGCTGGTGCTGCTGGTGTTTGTTATGAAAGCTTTAGAACTGGAGACTTATGTTAGAAAGGTTTCACAAGACGTTTGGTTCACAGGTGTAGTCCTGCCTTATCTGTTCTGCACTTTTTAGTAGGCCTGTTTTGATCCTTGCACTTTTCTTATCTTTTTTTATTTGAAAGTAATTTCTTCATTCATTAGGTTTTTTTCTGTCATTTAAAATTATTTTAACCTTGGAGCAACCTAATGCTGACCTATGCAAATTAGCACAGAACTGATTTCAATGAATTTCCCGTCAAAATAATGCATTTTTCACTGACTAGACAAAGATGCAATTTAGACAAATCTTCTGGACAACTAACACACAATCTGCACTTGAGAATCTCGGTTTTGTTGTGTCCCATCTTATCTTCCAACCTAAGTTTTCTCCATTATCTTATCTTAATGAACTGTTTGAAAGGCTTAGGTTGTTCTTTCATTGGTGAAGAAATCAAGTCCTGTATTTTTCAAAGAGCTTGGTACTGCATTATCTCAGAGAATATTCCATAGCAGTTTATTAATTTCAGAAGAAATTTGACTATTTTTCCTTGCCTTGATTGTCAGTCAGTGACAGAAATCACTGAGTGATCATACCAGTATAAATGCCTAGGATGCCACCTGAAGATGGTAATGACCATCACATGACAGCAGCAGAATTCAGGGCAAATAAATTTCCCTCTCATTTTTTAAACCCCATCAAATATTTCCTATGTCTTACAAACTTCTTAAAATAAGTGTTGCATCTTTTGCAGATCGGTTCTTAATTACATTCATGATAACTTTCACTGGAGTTTCAAACCATTAGTAGGAATTGATAGCATAATCATCAGCGACATAACATAAATGTGTAGGATCAACATGTTCAGTACCTTATCTCAAAGATAAACTGGAGCGATCCTGTTACTAATTTGACTATATCTGAGCATGCACTTTGATATGGTAAGTATGACCCAGTTTTCTTCAATCATGAATAATGTATTGCATTAATCACTCTTGCCATTCCCTTCTTCCAGGCTCTGAAGTCTCACAAAGAGTGAATTGCACCATCCAGCTTTATTGACAATGACAAGCTCCTCATACTGTTGTAAAGTAAGGATGGGTGTAGGCTGTTTTGGATGGACCAAAATTCTCCTAAGCCATGCATCTTCACTTTGATGATGGCCACTGTAAGCTTCTTTACACTTAAGGAAATTATTTAACATATGTTTAGGTGACATATGTTTAAATATTCTACATGAATTAACACATGCTATCTATAATGAAACAAGTATCCCTGAGTACGTGGCCTGTCCAGGAAATTATTCTATTATTTCTGTAATGATAAATATGCAATTTTTTTTTCTATGAATGGTACTTTCCCAAAGGAAACATGTTCATAACTGCAGCCAAGATGCATTTGCTGTAGACTTTCTCCAAGTGTAACTTATTTGGGCCTTTGCCAGTGTATCAGAGCCAAAGAGCTGTATAACTTGGAAGATAAGGATGCCACTGCCTAAAACTAGGGGATTGCTACATTTTAGTGGCATTTGGTAATTTTATTATACTCTTTTTAAGTTTTCCTAGTCTTCTCATCCCCAAATCCTCCACTGTGTAACAAGCGCCCTGTCCTGCCACTGAAGTCACTGATTTTCATAGAAAATTACCTGTCTGAATTTACAGGGACAAAACATGACATCCTTGAAAGACAAAATTCAAGATTTTTCTTTTCTTTTTTGCCTTGCTTTAGATGTTGTAAATCAGTTTAACCCAGAAAAGATTTCAGGATTTCCTGGGGGGCTGAAACTGAAGACACACAAGAAATTCACATTTTATGCACAAAAATTTTAAACTGAAAGACCAATCAGCGCTGTCAGGAGATGGGAAACGGGTGTTTGTAGGGGAAAAGACTGAACTTCGAATCCTGGTAGGACGGTGCAAGTAAAGGCTGAAGTATCATGTAAACGGAGTGGGGCTGACAGAAGGACCGGGCCAGGATGTAGGAAGTTGCGTTGCGAAGCAAGAAAAAGGGATTATTGTGTCAGGTGAGAAGGAATAAGCCCCATAGCGAAGGCCTGCCGCCACGGCCCCGGACAGAAAGACTCTTCATCGTGTGGCCGTCAGTAAGGGCGCGGACACGGCTGCAGCCCAGAGGGCACAAATCCCACGGCGCGGGGGGCAGGAGCCGGGGGACACAGGCGCGGGCTGGGCGAGGCGCGGGTCACGGCTGGGGCTGCCAGCGGGGCAGCAGAGGCGCCGGGAGCCCCGGCCCAGGCTGGGATAACCCTCGCCGGCTCCGAGAAGCGCGGCCCAGCCCGGCTCTCCCTTCCTTAATGCCGTGCGAGAGCGGCCGGGGCGCTGCGGCCGCCCTGGGCCGGCCTCCTCCTGCCAGCCCAGTCCCCTCCTCCCCGCTGCCTTCCCGGCGGCGGCGGGGGCGGTCGCGGGCGGCCGAGCCGCTCGGGGCCCGGCAGCGCTGCCCATGGGGGAGTGCGGGGTGCCCCCGCAGGTCCAGCTCTTCCTCCGCGCCTGCGAGCAGGGCGACTGCGAGACCGCCCGACGCCTCTTNAGCGTCGTCCCCGCCGAGCCCCGCCGTGCCCGTGGACTGCACGGACGAGGCCGGCAACACGGGGCTGCAGTTCGCCGCGGCGGGGGGCCACGAGCAGCTGGTGAGGTTCCTGCTGCGGAAGGGCGCCTCGGTGCAGAGCAGGAATCACTACGGATGGAGCCCCCTCATGCAAGCGGCCAGGTACGGGGGACAGGGAGGGAGGGAAGGCTCAGGGCCGGGGTCGGAGTCTCCGACCGCCATCCTGCCTCGCCGCGGAGTATCGGCCTAGTCGGCGGCAGCCCCGGGGCGGGGAAGGGAGGGAGGGCCGCCGAGGCTCTGCCTTCCCCGCCCCCGGGCTGCCCGGGCGGCTCGGTTCTCTCCGAGACGCGGTCCCCGGGCCGAGGGAGGGCGCCCGGGAGCGCCGGGGAACTCCGGGCGAGTCAGCCTGGGAGGGACGGCGGGCGCCATGTTGAAGGCCGCGGGCGGCCGTGGCCGGTGGGGCCTGGAGTTGTCCCAGGGGGGTCGGAGCGGCCCCCTGTTCCCATCCCTGGGCAGGGGTGAGGAGGGGCTGCCCAGTGTCCAATGGACTAAGTGTTATCCTGGGGCGTTAGAAACTTTTCAAGTTAAGAATGTGGTGTACGAAGCAGTGCGTGCTTTTTCTTGGTTAAGCCGGTGCAAAATTGAGATAGCGTGAACACGAAATACTGCTCTCCTCTGTGATAATAGGTATATCCATGTAGCCTTACTTAATTTCTAATTTTTTATTTTGTTTTTTGTTTTGGGGAATTTTTTGGTGTGTGTGCATCTTGTTGAAAACTATGTCTAACGTAAATCATACTAAAGCGAACAGAAACAATTAATTTCATTTGACTTGCCCGTGTTTGCCTAGGTGGCTTGCTGGAGGATAGGGAAAATCATTGCTAAGGCTTTTTAATGACAAAACTGTTGTTTTCTGCATCAGTGATGCTGTCCTTTGTGTAACCCGCTGCTGGGCTGTGGGAGGTTCCCCTGTTGCTAATGCTGGCGTTGGTGTTTTATTCCTACAAGTACACCTTGGGCTCACGGGCGTGTTTGGCAGGGTTGGAGGGCATTGCTGTCCTTTAATAACTGAATGCTTCATTAAGAGAAGAAATGGTTTTTGTTATTCTGGTGGTGTGAGATTTTTTTGTTTTGGTTTGGTTTTTTTAAAAAATTTCATAACATTAAAATACTTGGAAGAAAAGAATTTGTTTCAAAGTCAACATTTCTCTTTTCAATTAATGGCCATAGAAAGTTCCCAGAGAATGAGTCACACAGCTGGTTTCCCAGTAAGAACAAGGAAGACAAGGTTCAACAATTTGGGTATTTTATAAAGGTTTGAAAAAAGGAAAAGAAGTTGCAGAAAGTTTTATATTTTTTTTTTCTCCTTAATGAAAACCATATGCTCATTCCCTAAAAACAATACATTCAGATGACTATAACCCTCTCACTGATTTCAAGAAATGACTGGCTTACATTTGAAAAGTACTTGTATATATTGTTGAAAAGCATAAAGTAGAAGAGCATGTTTCTCTTTTTAATGGATAACCAGAAAGGAAGCACAATATTTGTACAAAGGTAGGCTTTAGACTTCAGACTATGTAGCTGTTTAGTTTTCTGGTTGTGATTATCTCTATTGCAGTTGGATAGGAGGTAGCACATATGCAGAAAATTAACCATGTGCAGGGGTTGCAGGTGATGCAGTGGAGTGCACCAGGACAGACGTAGGGAGTACACAGGCTCCAGAGGCTTCCTCCTGCAACTCTGTACTTTCCTGAAGATAGCTAAGGACTTTGAGGCTCATGGTTGCTTTAAGTGGTTAGTAGCTTTCTTTGAGGTTTCCTGGACTTTGCTTTGCTCTGATGTACAAAGGCTGCCCTCAGGGTCAAAGTTGGTTGTGCTGAGCACAATGTGCATGAGCATATAGTAGCACATGATGCCTGCAGCAAGAGCACAATGCACACATCTTGTCAAGGTATTATATTTATTAAAATATGGGGTTGCCATTTTCTCACTGAGAACTGGCTGGTGGAGTGTGTGGCTTACATGATTGTCTTTTGCTTACTGACAAGCTAGCAGAGCCTCTGATAGTCAAGTGATATCTAAACTGGGTTGCTGGTAAAAATGGTGTCAGAGTTCAGTACTCTGACCAAGTTCTTGTAGATATTCCACACAAGGAGGGTTTGATGCCAAGTTTCTTTATTGGAAGATACTTGATATTGCACAGGGTTTTCATTTAGCCTTATAACACAGCAGTCTCTTGAAATCATAGCACAAGCCTGACATAGCACCTGCAGCAGACTGTTGAATCACAAGATACCAGTGCCTGTCTGCTCATTATCACAGTGCTGTGTGTTGGAAGGAATGGCTTAAAACCCACAAGACTGTTGAGGAGGATTGTAAATGACTCAAGTGACCTGGCAGCCAGAAATAATTCTTGATAAGCCTTGTATGAACTGCAGGCCAGTGGTCCTTTAGCATGAACCAGGTAATGGTGCCTGCTTCTCCACTTCTGTATCTCTGCCTGTGTGTTGCTTTGGGGATCCCCAGGTTCACTAGATAACAAATAAGTTTACTCTAGCTGAGTGAGTTTGTGGTTATTCTGCCTTCTTGCTTGTGTCAACCTATGCACTGGGCATCCCCAGTTATCTGGAAGGAGTATGTGGCTGGAAGCCAACTCAAGCACCTTACTTTATTTAAATTCATTTTCTGGTTACTCACTTTTGGTGCTCAATGTTGGGCTGAACTGTATATATGCTTCTGACAGACCATGCTGGTCTGTCTGTCTGAGGAGCAGAATACTTTCCATGGATTGTTTTAGGGAAGGCCAATCACATGGCCATTTGTCCCATTCTGCTGGTAAGCCATTTCTCCTGAAGATCACCTCTGGACCCCTTGGTGTTGAGGGAAGTTCAGCAAACTTTACAAGTGATGGCCACACAGCATGGTCTTCTTTGAGGTTCATGGGCCTGTCTGTTTCACTGAGTTTTCTTCCATTGTGGGAGTTCATTGATGGTTCACTACTGGAAAACAAGGGATAATGCAAATATAAGACTGAGTCTCTAGTTGATAAAATGGTCTTTTTTTTTTCCTTATTCAGCACTGACTCTTTGCAGTTTTTACTCCAGTTGTTCAGTAGTAATGAGGGTACTTAATAAAGAAACAAACTGGCTTTGATCTGTTAATGTGATACAGCTGTGGAAATAAGAGGATGAAAGTGACACTCTGGTTCATGGAAGTTATGAGCTGGTGCCCTCCAGCAGAAAATGAGGCTGTCTCTTTGCTGCTTTGAGCAGACCATCCTATTCAGCAGATGCTTGCTTTATGAGCATGGTCTCTGGTACATGTGGAATGGTTTAGTTTACAGTCCTCAGCTGATGATTGCTCTCCTCCAGCAAGGTACTCATTTTCACATTCAGATATGTGTGTATGATCCCTCACAGTGTATGTATTAGCAGGCAAATTTGGTAGCAAAGTTTTTGAGGTTCAGAGTATGTTGGTTTTTGCAATCCGAGATGTTAATTCTCCTCCGTATCTCTTTCTCCCAAGGTTTGGACATCTAAGTGTGGCCCATATCTTGCTGGAGAATGGTGCTGATCTCAATGCACAGAACAAGTTAGGAGCCAGTGTCCTCACAATGGCCTCCAGAGGCGGTCATGTCAGCATGGTGAAGTTGTTGCTGGAATCTGGAGCTTTTGTGGACAACTACGACCATTTTAGCACAAATGTACTGAACAGCAGCAGAGACGACCTTCCTGATATCACTCCCCTGATGGCAGCTGCTCAGCATGGGCACGAGGCAGTGGTACATCTGCTGCTAGACTGGGGAGCTGATTGTAACTACACTCTAAAGACGATGGGCTGGAGTCCTTTAATGCTGGCAGCTGTTAGTGGAAAGGTGAGCTTGGCACAGCAGCTCATGGAGAAAGGTGCCAATCCTGATCACTTGAATGTACTACATAAGACACCTTTTGAAATCTCTGTTGGCTTCAAACACAAAGACATGAAGGACTATTTGGAATCTCTCACAACAATCAGGCCTCAGGCAGGTATGGAATGTTAATTTTTTTGTTTCACTTTCTCGCAGTTCTGATTGTATATTTAGAAACTGAACAGTTTATTTTGTATGGGCATGATGTTCTTTGTAATTTGCAGCTGAGTTCTGAAATGTTGGAGTAGGCACACCTACTTCAGCTAAGGTACAAGTGCCCAATTCAGCAGATTTTCTTCATGTTAGCAGGATAGAATTCCTGTCTGTATGTGGCTGTTTTGGGGGACACGTTTCAAGATATTTATGCAAACCAGCACTTGGAAGTGCTTAACAAGAGGGTTTGGAAGAGCTAGATTTTCCAGCTTTGGACTGCTTGATATAAAATACATTGATGTGGTTAGCTCTAGAAAGATCATTTTCCACTTCCATGTGGACATGTCCAAAACTGTTGTCTACATTTGGCATCATTCCTGCAGGTCAAGTTTCCCATGTACTTGAAGAAGTAAGAACAAAAATCAGACATCTGTTTCTGCTGTAGAGAAGGTGTTAACTCAGATATTGACTATAGGTTAAATTAGAACTTCAGAGCTTTCATACAGCTGTGCTGCCAGGCAGAACTGATCCATTGTAGATGTTTGCTCATGACCAGTCTCTGGCATCTGCTGGTTACAGTACACAGAATCAGACATCCATGGAATTCACTAGTGTCCGTGCGTTTGCATGTACAGGATGTATGTGCAGGCAGAGTTGTCCTCATGAATCTTGAAAACCTTCTGTGGTCATACGACTTAAAGTATTGAAGGACTCTGTTTAAGTGAGGAGACTGGTCTTGCTTTAAAGCAGATTAATGTTTGTCACCTGTGCTGAGGGGGAATTTCTATCAGCAGGTGTAACTCATTTGGGCAGAGAAGGGAGTAAAAACATTATTCTTCCACACAAATTTCTACACTGGTTTTTGACCATACTTCAGTCTCCTCCTAGTGCTGGAATCTTGACTATCCTGCAAAGGAGAAAGATAATTTCTGTCGTATGAAAGACAGGAAAAAAGGAACTTTTCTTCTGATCCATTGCCAGAGATAAGGGTGAATTGCCTCCTAGGAGAAAGTAGCTCTCTTTTTACAGCTGTTCTGAGTAGCAAATTCAGAACTACCTGGAATGGCTTGAGTGCTTCCTGCCTTCTGTCCCTGTCCTTACTTAGGCTTTCATAGATGGTAGTCTTTCCTTCTGGCATCTTCTCATGGTCTCCTGCTCCCTGAAGCTGCCTCTTTTTCAGGGTTTTCACATGACAAGCATGGAGCCTGGTCCTTTCCTAAACTAGTCTTTTGAAATCTGTTTTACAGTGGTGAACTCACAGACATAGTTTCCTCTATAAGAGTAGGAGAAATATTAATCAGGAGAAAATATTGGACCCATCACTCTCTTTCCTTTTCTTAAAATGAGAGTTTCTTGGAGTATTTTGAGATTTTCAGCAATTGCTTTTGTTTAGCATATTAAGGTGACTTCCTTTGGAGTCAAACTGTGAACATAAACCTTTTCTGTATTTCATAAAAATGCCAGAATTAGGCTCACAAAATCCCTCAGTGTCCCTTTGTTTTGCATAAAATCTTGTTACCCCATTGATTCTGTAGCAATAATTCGTCCATAATAATTTGGAAGATAGAGGACAGTGTTTTCTGGCATGACTGGAAGGTGAAAAATATGTCACTATTTTTTCCTCATGTCAGAAGTTTCAAAGCACTGTTAAGCCAAATGTAAAAAGAATGATTCTTCACTCAAAATATTACAATTTGTAATAATTACAGTTCTTGTTATGGGGATGGTTATCTGGGAGTTGAAGAATATTAATTCACAAGTACCAAGCTGTGTAGTTAAATTGACACTATTATTTTTGTGACCTTTACAAATTAACCTGGAAATACTCAAGAGGAAATAAAACTGGAGCAGCTTGTAAAACTCCTTTTGAGTCACTTTTCAAAATAATTCCATGCTATTTGAGTGTTCACTGTTGTACAGGGGATTTTACCAGACCACAGAACCATTCTGTAGTTCTTTAGTGGATATTTTAGACTTCCAGGCAGGAAACAAAAGAGTTTCCAGATACAATTTCCTGAAGGAGAATGGAAATTGAAAAGGTTGTGCTGGTGCCTTATTCTAGTTTCTAGGTTTAGCTCTGCACAGAGAACCATACAGGTGAGTCATTCTTCCCAAAGGTAGTAAAGAAGTTGTCAATACTTTCTTTGTTCTTAGTAAATGTATACCTAAGCATATGTTTTATAGTACTTTAAATTTTTAATAGTCTTTCCCATAAAAATTCTACTAGAAATTTTTACTTTTTTCTGTGATTAATAATAGAAATGTTTATATTTCTTTCAGACGCAGAAAAGAGGCAACCTGATGTCTTTCATGCATTGAAACTGGGTAAGTACTGCCATGATTCTTGTACCCTGTCTAGTGTTTCTAACTTCAGAGCATTCTGCACACATGGGAAACATGACTTTTCTGTTCCCACTCTTCACATGTGAGCTACCAAAACATCTTCCTAGGAAACCCTCAAATCTGTTAGATTTTTAGAGTGATTGTGTGCCCTTCCTATACCCCTGTGATCTTTTGAGATTTACAGATGTTAGAGCTGGGTCAGAAGAAGTGTCATAAGAGGGGCCAAATGAATACTGGTCAGCATGCTGGGTTTTGGCTTTTTTACTTGGCTGTGGATGGCAGCACTGTTAAAAAGGCAACTCATTAGGTTAAGGAGTGTCCAGGGTTCAAAGTAAATTCTGGTGTCTCTGTAGGTTCCAGGATTTCTGTTTAACAAAGTCTGTGCTCTGGTTCTGTGTTAAAAAAGCCACCTGCTGTCTTTTACTAAATTGGAACATACAAAAAGTAGTTCTGTGCTTTTTTATGATTCCTATTCCAAGAAATTAACTGAGTGGCATTGGTGAGTGTGAGTTTCAGTGAGTGCATTCAAGTGGCTGCAGGGTTTGTCTGGGATTCTGACTGGCTTTCCAAGGAAAATGTTCATGCTTGTGATTGAGTTGGAAGCAGCCTATGCTATGAAGCAGTTTACCATCTGAAGGTTTTTTTAAAAGGTGAAAATTTTTCCATTTGCATGGCAGTTGATGATTTGCTTGTTCTTGCCCCTGTTCCTGTAGTGGTACACACAATCACAGAGATTTTTTTTTTCCTTTATCTTCTTTCCTGCTTTTGCCTGCCATAGGACATTAAAAAAAATACAGGACATAGTAAGCTTAAGCTCTCTGTTTAAGGTGATTCTGATGACCTCATGTTTTTTAGAAGCAGTCCTACTTCAAGATTTAGAAAAAAACCCATAACCTTGTTCAAATATGCTAAATAACATACTTAATACTACATTTCCTAATCTAAACAAGAATTCAAGTGACTACCAGCCCCTTTATGTGGAAACTTGAAAATTAGATTAACTTTTAAAGAACTGTAAAGATGACTAATGATGACAAATGACTTTAGAGCAAGGAGTAGGGAAGTTTTGTACTGGAGGCACAGTTCAAATACTGGAGGCAGAAAAAAATATCATTTGGAATATAAAAAAATTGAACACTGGAATAAACTCCTTGGGAGGTTGGGGAATTCTATCAGTAAAGATTTTTAGAATCAGTGAATTGTCTTTGTAGGAGATACTCAGGCGTCAGTGTGAGCCAGGGCATTATTCTACCTGTTTAAGGCAAGGGATGGCCTCCACCACCTTTTAGAGTGCCTTTGTACCCACCTGCTTTGATTCTAAAATCGTAGATTCTGTGATGGGAGTCTGTGGAAACGAAACAGGGATCTTTGAAGGAAAAATCATGGTGCCTCAGCATCATCAATTTTTCTTGCAGGACATCATCTTATGGTAATTTAATAGAAATATTCCCAATTTGTGTCTTAACGTGCAAGATGCACTGCACTTTATACAGCCTTCCTTAGTCAGTCATTTCAGAAAATAATTCTTGTAATGGGATTGCACCTTAAGTGTACAGGTAGAGAAGATGAGGAAAATACAGTGTCTCATGCAATTTTATGTAGGCTGGAAAGATGTACTAATAAACTAACATTTAGATTATGTTTTTTCACTGTTTTGCAGGAGACTTTCAGCTGGTTAAAGAGATTGTTGATGAAGATCTGAGTCAGGTTAATATTACCAATGTTGATGGTGCATCTCCTTTAATGATTGCAGCTGTAACTGGACAGCTGCCCCTTGTTCAGCTCCTTGTTGAGAAAAAGGCTGATATTGATAAACAGGATAATGTTCATGGCTGGACAGCACTAATGCAGGCCACGTACCATGGGTAAGATATGTGCTCTCTTTGTGTCTAGCAGTAAAGAAATTTAATTTTTCTTGCATCCCAACAGAAAAAACCCTTTTTGATACTGACACTAGAAGCAGAGCAGTCTTTCAAAAAATTAAGAGACTTGTGCCCTCGGTTTTTCAAGACTTGCACTGCCCTCGGCTTTTTAGAGCAGATCTGAATAATGTTTTGATCACCACAGTATAAGAAAGACATTAAACTATTAGATAATGTTAAAGAAGGGCAACACAGATGGTGGAGAGCCCTGAGGAGAAGCTGTGTGATGAGTGGCTGAGGTCACTTGGTCTGTTTAGCCTGGGAGAGAGGAGTCTGAGACCTCATTGCAGTTACAGCTTCCTCATGAGGGGAAGAGGAGGGGCAGCACTCATCTCTACTCTGTGGTGATCAGTGAGAGGACCTGAGGGAATGGCCAGAAGTGTCAAGGCGAGGTTTAGGTCGGATATTAGAAAAAGGTTCTTCACTCAGAGAGTGCTTGGGCACTGGAATGAGCTCCCCAGGGAAATGGTCACAGCACCAGCCTGACAGAGCTCGGGGATTGCTGGAACAAAGCACTCAGAGACATGATGTGACTCTTGGGGATGGTGCTGTGCAGGGCTATTCAATGATCCTTCTGGGTCCCTTCTAACTCTGGTCATTCTGTGATTCTGTGATGTTTGGACTTTAGAGTGAGTGGAGCATTTGAGAACCAAGCTCAATAAGTACCGGGAACATTGTGCTCCAGGAGCCTTGGTGCAATTTCAGCTTCCATCCTTTGATGTATTTCGGTATTTTGAAAGATACTATCACCCCTTCTGCAAGGGTTGTAAGCCTACATGAAGTGGTGAACCTTCAAGGCAATCAGCCTTCCATGTGCCACATTTTCCAGTCTTAAAACCATTCCTATGTTCTCTTATTCAGCCTTTAGTTTTCATGGAGTTTTTGGAAATGCAACCAAAATAATTGTCATTTTCTGTAAAGCTCCTTCGTAAATCTAAGTAGATGCCTAGGAGTCAGAAACTTACCTCAGAAATTTCCCTGGCTGATACTTCACATGTGATGTCTATCATATACTTAACACTGTCTGAATATAGGATATTCAGTTTAGGAAGGTGAACTTTTCTTCATTGTTGTAGATGAGGCCCTCAGCAACGTGAAGGCTCTCTTCAGTGGTAGTGCATTAATTCTATAAATGCAGGTTTTCTTCACCAGATTTTGTTTTTAGTCAGCACATCTCATTGGACTATGCAAGTGCAGCAAAGAGGAAAAATAGGAGGTCAATTTGTCATTGCCTTGTGGAACTTTCCTGAGGTAGTTCTTGGGACCTTTGTTGATAAGTAGTGACAGACATTCCACAGAAGCGCGCTAAGATCAGTATTTCTGGTGCAGCTGTTTAATTTAGCAGCTATCGCCCAGCACACAGCTGGAATAGAAGCAGCCAGCACAAAGTGGTGGGCAGGGCTGCTGGCATGTCCCTTGCTGGTATTCAGGTACTTCTCTTGTTTGTAGCAGCACTCACAAAGCTGAGTATTCCACGTGTTCAGATACTGGCTGTTCAGTTTAGTGGTGTACTGAAAATGAAATGTTAAGAAAATTCCTTTCCCTAATATATCAGTCAGTCTTCATAGTAGGAAACCTTATTTGTTAACTTTGTTAATATGCATAACATTTGAGGTAGCGGAATTTTAGGAGTCTTTGGTATTGTTCATGCTTAAGTAAAGCTATCCAGAGGACACTAGCTCAGTGAAAAGACCAGAAGGGCATCCCAGCTCTGGAAATAAGACTGTGACTTCTTGGGAACTTAGAGCTATCCATGAAGGATAAAAGATGCCCCTAGTCACCCAAGATAATCCCAGCATCACAGCCATCTATGAAACTCTCTCAGTGTTGTCTGGTGTCATAGGTAAGTAATGACAGCAAGACTCCAGGGACATCTGGATGGATAGAAGAGTGACATGAGTGCTGCAGAAATACAATTGCTGTGCTAAGTTTTATTATGATGAGCAACCATAGTATGAGTGGTGGTAGTACACTTGAAGTGTACAAGAGACCATGTGTAAAGCCACATTTGGAGTGCCCCAGTGTAGGTAGAATACCTCATGTGCATAAATAAATGCTTGTACTTGTAATTCTATACTTTGCATTTGAACCTTTTTCTTAGCGTGGAGAAGTGCAAATTTTCATAATATCTGGAAATCTTTGGGCTCCACAGAGCCTCAGTTAACCCTTCCTCAGGACCACCAGTTGTGTAAAGGGTCTCAGGCTTGAAGGAGGGAGCAGACAAGGTCTCTCTGAGGCAGAGGCACTAAAAATTGTGTCTCTATGTGCTCTCAAGGTGCAAGACTGGAAAGCAGGATGGAGGGATGATAGTTTTAAAGAAGAGGAGAAAAATAATAGAAAATATACAAAGGGGTTGTGGTGGAAATAAGCAGAATTTTTGTTAGAAGAGAGGAGTAACAATCCTCCATTTCAGGTTGATTTTGTGTGGAGTGAGTTGAGTGGAAATGTCATCTGGAGGAGAGGATTCTGAGAGACCTCACTGCAGCTACAACTTCCTCATGAGGGGAAGAGGAGGGGCAGGCACCTGTATAAGAAATGATGCTCTGAAGTGAAGATGTTGGGATCTGTTTTTCAGCTTCGTTATTAGAATTTGTGGTTACCTGTTGGTGCTTGAGAATGTTTTTTCTCTGTGTTGCTGATGTATGTCAGAGCTTAATTTTATACAAGGTCAGTCAATGCTGAAGAGTTTTCTATTTAATGTATTTTCCCTGGCTTTGTTGTCTGTTCAGTATTTCATAGGTTGGATTATGGCAGTATTGTTTTTAACTCACAAGGTGAGTCCTGCTTATTTATTCAGGTGAGTCCTGCTTATTTATTCAGGTGTATCAGAGGGGAGAGGGACTAACTGGAACAGGATGGTGAGTGTCTTTTATGCAGCTGGCTTTGAGGAGCTTTTGTTGGAGGTGTTTGTGTTGGTTGACATTTAATGCTGGTTGTTTTTGCATTTTAAACACCTCAGGGAAGTGATAATGTGCCTTCTCAATTATATAATTTATAACGGTAATTAGGTGAAGTACTGTTTGAAGTTTATAAGTTCTTCAGTCAATTTGGCTTTTCTTTATGCAATTTCTTAATGTGCAAGTTGTGAAAATGAGGTTGCACTGAAGTATTAGTGATGGCATATGATAACTACTGAAATGGCCTTTGTTGTTCCATCTGCTTTTCTGTCCTAGGCATTAATGGCTTTCCTTGGAAAGGTGTTTAGCAACATATTGCAGTCACTTCCAAAGGATCAGCTTAAGAAACTGACTATTCAAATTAGGCTTTTAAGGCTAACATTCTGCATGTTGATTAATGTAATTTGTAGTGAGTAAACAGTGACTGACCAAGGACTTGTGAATGAATTTTATGCTAAGTTAGCTGTAGGTGTAAAACTGATCTCTGATTGAGGAACAATGTTATAAAAGGTTGAAAATGGAGTATTGTGGTATTGGGGGCTTCTTTACTTTAACTTTTTCTTTTTACGTTTTACTTGTTCTTTAACATGATCAATTTTACTTGATTTACTTGTTCTTTAACATGATCAATGCCTTTTCTTCTTCCCTTAAAGGAACAAAAATGTTGTGAAGTATTTGTTAAATCAAGGAGCTGATGTTAACCTTCGTGCAAAAAATGGATACACAGCTTTTGACCTGATAATGCTGCTGAATGATCCAGGTATGCTATTTGAAAATGCTCTGGAGAAATGTACAACATAAACAAATAAACATTGCAGTTGCTAGGAAGTATCCTCTCATGTCCAGGCTGGGCTGGACCAAGAAAGGACGCTGTCTGAAAGGGGTGGGGTTTGAGATAATTGGTTAGATGAGTGTATACCTTTGCGGGATTACAGATTTTGTGCATTCCTCTTGCCTTTGGTTCTGAAGATACTTGAAAACTGTGCTGTTTGTGTCACCAGAGCCAGCTGAATGGCATTTGATTGTGGAGGCACTGGTATTCTGTAGTGTCATTAGCACAGAGCTATGAGATGGAGCTAGAAATTGCCCCTTGGCAAAGAGCAGCAAAGGGACAGGACAAAGAGAGCACAGTAGGACTAGGGAACTCCTGTCTGAACCTTCTGCTGGATCTGTAAAGGCTGAGAATAAATCCCACCTCAGGGTTCAGGCTGTTTGTGTGGGAGTGCTGTAGGACAAGGCAGTGTGCTTTGGGGAGGCTTGAATGAGACACAATTAGTTTTTGTTGCATTTTGTTTTACACATATAATTTGTTTTTGTTAACCTTACTTGGTATCTGAATTGATTTATCTAAAGCCAAAACCCATTACTGCTAATGAAATCTGAATTTACACATTATGGTGGTCTTGGTTACTAGCAGATTGCTTTTCATCTGAAAAGTAGATTACTAATAGTAGCACATTTTAGACAATAAATTCAGAGAATTATTTTAGAACTAATTCTAAGACAAAATAGTTTTTCTTGCTACTTCTCTCATTCATCTCTCTCTACCTTTCTGAAAATCCTGCCTGACTCTTACAAAATGCAGATTTACAGAGTTTTGTGGGGTTTTTTGCTTTCCTGTCTCCTGTTGTGCTTGTTCTTTTTTCATCCTCTTACTTTTTTCCTTACTTCTTTTTTGTCCATCTTTTTTCTTACCATTTCTTTTCAGTCCCTTCATTGTCCAGGCTGAACATCTTCTTTCTCTTTGGGATTTACTTTCGAACTTCTTTTCTGCAATCTACACTTGAAGAAAGAATATTCATTTTTCTCTACTCTCTTCTGTGTCAGGTGAGAAAAAGGAGTATCTCAATATTGTTCCTAACTTGTACAAAGTGCAAGAGGAAGCATTTTACTTGGTCCCACTTGACTGATTCCAACTGTGTAGCATGCTATTTATATTGATAAATACCTTTAGAGAGATGGTAAGACTGCAGCCCACACTGTGGGGAGAAGGCATGGGAAAATAGGTCAAGAAAGAAAGAAGGTTTGGGGTTCATCTGCTTTCTGTTTGCTACTTATATGGGATTTACAGGGAAAGTGTCAGTGCATTGGTTGTAATTTGGGAAAGCAAAACAGGCCAAATATTATCTTATTTGCTTCCTTTTAGACACAGAGCTTGTAAGGTTACTGGCATCAGCATGCATGCAGGTAGATAAAGACAAGAATAAACTGAACCACAGATCATCTCTGCCTTGTTCCAGAAGTAGGCAATCCTTAAATGTCCCAATGTTGCCAGATGACAAAGGTGGCCTAAAGGTAAATATATTTATTCTTGATAAAAACTCATTAATTCCTGTAATGTATAGAGAAAGCAATTGCTAAGAAGTGTTTTGGATCTAATATGTAACTGGGTTTGTTGAGGAGTTTTGTGTGTTTCTGAATTCCTTATTGACAGTGTGTTTTGTTTTTGTGGAATGTAGCACATATTCAACTTCCTTTTTGTCAGTGGGAAGAGTTCTCATTGAAGCATTCCAGTACTTAGAAACAGATATTATGATTAAGTGGAGATAAGTTCATAAGTTTGAATCTCAATTTCCATTATGATATTACTTTTAAATCTGGACAGAGTGTAGATTCCTTCATAGCCATAAATGATAACAGGTGATTGACACTAAAAATCAATAAAGATCATAGCAGAGATTTTAATATGAAGAGTTGTGGAGGAGTGTGCACTTCAGGCTTGCATGTCCTCTGGCATGCTATATCCTTAACTCAGTATTGATGGTGGTCCAGTAGAAAACAACATTGAGTTAGAATAAGTGTATGCCAGCTAAACAAAGATACTGTGACTTCTATTGACTATTTGCAAAAGAGAAGGAAAAAGAGTTAGTTTTGTTGTTGCCATTGTTGTTGTCTATTTACAGTCATCTGTTTATTTAGGTGAATAATCCATAATTATGGTGTGCTCAGAATTTCCGGGAGCCCATGATGTCATCCTTTAAGTATAACTATTACCAGAATCTTGAAAAAAGTCACATTAATTTCCAGGCTATTTTTGACATGAATTTTAAAGACCATTTAAAGTTCTGCTTCAGCTCAAATCTGTTTTGCAGTTTTAACTATGAAGGAACATGTTGTTGTTTTCATACGATTGTGCTATTATTCAATATGATACAACTTCATTATCAATTTAGATGGACATATTTTATTTAGATGAGAATTTGTCAGATTAGCTTTTGGCTTTGTGTAATGCAGATCAACAATGGATTAGATTGCAGCCCTTGCAGTGTTGTGACACAAAGGCTTGAATTAGGGTCATAAAAGATTGCGAGGTAAAAATAAAATAAGATTTATCAGTGATAAGGATATACACAAGCATTTGTACAAACATATTATTCTGTAATATTTAAGTATTTAGTCTCAAAACTACAGAATATTACAGTGCTTACTAGTCATAATCAAGCATTTTTTCAGCAGAAATTGTGTTCTGTAAAGTTCTGTAATAAGTATAACCTGGAAGTCTATATAATCCATTCTTCCATCACCTCCTAATGCTTTACTAATCAGCCTATCTGACCATGAGTATTGTACATAACTTACTCTTCTTACAAATACTCTAAAAGGGTAAAAATTATATTTTCAGATTTTCTGGCTGAAGGGAAATGTCATAACATTCACATCTCTTTGGGCCAACATGTGGAGAGAGGGCTGTAGTGAGGGACCTCTCCTGAGATTTGTAGCAACAATGTTTCCATGTGGACAGCTACTCTGTGGTGAGCTGGAGCTGTTAATAAAAGATGCTTATGGCAACTCAGATCAGTGCAAATGACTGAATGTGGGACTGCAGGATCATGGAAATGTCGAAGTGAGAGGGAAGTCATGACGCTCACTTGCCTTCACATCTGGCAACAAAATAAACATGCCAAGAGCATCTCTGACAGATGTTCAGTTCTCTCTTCTTTCACTGTGGTGAAGAACATCCCCTGATCCCATGGTCTCTCCCCCAGCAACCAATTCCACTGCTTGATCCTTTTTGAGGTCAGATTTTTTTCACCCTGATTTAACCTATATCTCTTTTGTTGCCCATTAAATTGATTCAATCTTGTTCAGTGGTTACCTTCATTTTTATAAGAACTGTGTAAATACTTTGAGAACTGTCATATTCAATCTTCTTTTTTCTAGTCTAAAAATTGATTAATGCAAATTTCCTTGTTTGGAGTTTTTTCCCTAAACTTTTTACTATTTCTAGTTTGTATGTTATCTGTCAAGATGAGGATTCTAAAATGAGCGATGAGATTCTGACTAGGGTGGCATACAAAAACTATGTCACAGATGTATTTCCTGTTATCAGTAATATTTACTTCTTTTGCAGCAGCAGCAGTGACACTGTGCATTTATACTTAGTTTCTGCTATGTTGTGACTGATTTTTTTCTTTAGTACACCTGCTTTGTTCCTTACTTCCTTTTCTGTATTAGTATGCTTGATTTCTTCTTGCATGGCAGCTTGACCTCTACTGAATAATGTTGATTTGGCAGAGTTTAAATTTAGAGCGTTAAAGGTGCTCACAAAATGATCTAGATGGATGACTTCCACAGACTGTGGAAGAACACCATGTTTCATTGTTGCAGTTGTTACTGAACATTCCCAAACCTACTGCACAAACTATGTTCTCCCAGTTTGAGATCAAATAATTCACAATTTGTCTCATTTTTTAGCTGTGGTCTTTTCCCTTTATTAGTTTTACTTGAACCGTAGTTTTCTCAATTGCTTGATGAATGCTACATGAAATAGCAATAAAAGCTTTAATAAAAAGTCAATCTGCATTCCAACTTTTCCTCCCTTCTGCTTGTTTGGCTGGTTATTCTGTCAAAAAGAGATTAATTTGGTAGAATTTATTTTCAACAAACCTACGCTGGCTGTGTCTTATGTGCTATGATGACATGAAATTTTTTCAGTTATGCCTTTTCATGTTAAGCATTTTGATCAGTAAATTTTCAGATTTTCCTTTTTCAGTGATTGTATATTTGCCTTTTGCCTGTTTTCTATAACTTCTTCCATACTCTTTTACTGGAGATAATCAATATTTCTTCAAAGATCACATTGCCCATAATTAATCTGATTTTAATTTGTGTAAGCTCATTTAAATACTCTCACTCTGTTAAGCAAATGCACATATATTCCTGCCTTCTTCCTGTTAATGGTATTCATACTAAAATACCTGATTACAGGTAGGCTGCTTTTGAAGTTGAAAAAAATAAACACTTTTCAGTCTCACCTCTGATCACTTGTCATTAGCTAGTAGACTTTTTATTTTGTGATGTGTTTCTTTTATTTTTAATTTGTGTGCAGTAAAGGTCCTTGTTCCTTTATCTGTTGATAATTTATTTAGTGGATATTCATGATCTCATTCTTCACTTCTATCACATACAACTTGTTGGCTGCTTTGTTTCTCACCATTTCATGGCCTCTGTGTGAATCAACACGTGGGTAACCAAGGCAACCACCAAGCCACAGCTGAAATTCGAGGAGAAGATTTATTTTGTTACCTCAACCTCAAGGCTGGGTGCCAGAGACACACAGGGACCCAAGGTTTAGCTCATCTTACAACAGAAGGCTTGGGTGTGTCTGTGAGAGTGTGTTACCTCTATACAGGAATGCTACTTCTCCAATCAGGCAGAGGATGAACAACACTAGGCATAATAAATGGAGTTTTCCACACCTACATTTTTAGCATTCCCAGCTGAAAGGTCACTTTGAGCAGAAACCTATCTCTTCTCCTATTAGATTTTAACCCTTTCCTCCCAAAAGCCTCAAAAACAAAGTTGTCCCTTTTCTATATGCAAAAATTTTTTTCTTTTTTTTTACTTCCTTCCTGTTCTTTTTCAGGCAGTTACACTCTCAATGTCAGTATTAGAGCAGTGTGAATTACCACATTCAGTTTCTATTTTAGATTAAAAATGTTTGAGGGCAGAGATTTCCAGTTTTTCCCCTTACTCTTAATTGCTAGCATTGTTACAAATGTCTAAGGTATTTCTGAAATGGCAACACAATTTTTCTAGTTCTTTGATACTGTTGCTTTCTCCCACTGCTGCTAGATTTCAGTCTTTTTATAGACACTAATTTTAACCAGAAATGAATTTTTGTCACTTGAATGCCTCTGTCTGTTTAAAGCCCTTTATTACAGCTTCTGTATATGTGTAATGCGGTAGGGGTATATGGAGAGGCTGCACATTCCTGCAACAGCAAACTAAAAACTCCAGAGGTGAGACCATCCTACTGTGAACACCAGAAGACCAGATGAACCTCTCCAGTGTCATTACTTTCTTGCCAGAGAGCAGTAGATTTTGTCTGGTAACATTGTCGCTGGGCTTATTCCATTTTGGGGTAGTTTGTGGTGTGTGTACTAAGGAAGCAGAAACTCTTTGAGTAGGAATAACAGAGATGATGGGCAGTTAAAAGTGGTGTTTCTTACAGAAACAAGGTAGCTTCAGTGACCAAAACCAAGAAGAGCAAGCACTCTTTTGTACACTGTGTTAAAACTAGTTGAATTTCCAGTTCCTTTTGGAAGGTGAATAAATGCTGAGCTGTGTGTTTTATTGTGTTCTCAGAGCTGTTTGTTTCTCTTGCCTTTTTTCATCAGATCTTTGTTTCTGAAAGTAATGTAAATCTTTATTAGTTGTGACACCAAAGAGATACAGAGGTCTGAGAACTCTATACATTTCTAGTGCTCTGTGAAGATATAAAATGTTTTTAATGGTCTTCTGCTACAAGGATTAATATGCAGAGGATAAGTATGAGAAAGTTACAAAGACATATATCACTGAGTAGTTGAAAAATAGTAAATGCCTAGAAGAGAGCAGAATATATATTGTGAGAATGGATTGTTACTTGGATTTGCTATCACCTAAAGCTACTCTGATGAAGTGTTGTCACTTAACATTAGTTTTTTAAAAAAGTGTTCCAGAAAGGGAAGGAGAAACTGTATTAAGAAATAATCAGAAGGTACTTATAATCTGATTTACCTAGAAGCCACATAATTTTTGGTGCAAATGGCATAGGTTTTGCATAGTCTAGAGAAATGTCTTGCTAAAGACTTGAAGCAACTTGCACTGTCTGCCTGTAAAAATGTGCAAGTCTGTGAATATTTGAAGAAATTTTATTTTGAGCAAAGACAGTCTTTTTGTGTAACAGTTTGCACATATGTGATATCTGTCTGGATGGAGGCTATAGTTACATAGTCCTAAGGTGTATGTTGTTTTCATGCTGTTATTTCCTTGCCTTGCTCTTTTTCAGTGTATAGTCTTTCCAGTCTGGTTTAAATTGTCTGTATAGCATTGTATGGATTGTGGATCTTTAGTTTGACAGGAATACTATCAGAGCTCTTCTGGTTTGCCACTGATTTTGAAAATCTTGACAAGAAACATCAGATGCAGATTACGTAAGCTCATATGCACACCTCTAAAAAGCAGAAAATAGAGATGCCACTCATTGATTCCAGAGAGAGTAAAAATTGATGGTGAAATTAGAAGTTAATGGGAAAATTAAATATTTACTATGTAGCTGCAAAAGTTTCCTATTCAAATTGCCCTAGTACTTCTATCTACTTTGGCCTTCCAGGTACTGTGGAAGAGCATTTTAAAATATTTGCCAGGTGAAAAATAAAGGAAGAGATAATTATTACACATACAAATTACAGTGAAGGATTCTGTTGGTAACTGCAAACCACTTTAACATTGCTTTTTGGTTTATTTCAAAAACTCCATGGTAAAATTATCTTTACCGTAACGATTGCTTAATATTACATTTCTTTTCCTCTTTTTTTCTTTTCTTTTAGTTGGAACTAAACTGTTGTGTCTTCTTATCCATCTAGTCCTGGTGGAGCAGGATGTCCAATCGATTCCGCAAGCTGAAGTTGACTCAGACATTGCGCCATGGATTTCCTTCTAATCAGTTTGTGCCTTTTCCGGATGAGACTGAACCAGCATTTAATTCCACTATAAAAGTTGCCTCACAGAGTGATACAGACACCTCTGGAAACCTTGATGCTGCTACAGCTTGGAACACAAACAACAAAGCTAGTGGTAAAGGCACAGTTGTGTTGTGGGAAATGAGCTCTTGTGGGGTTTCAGGATCATTCCTGACTTATTGATTTAGTTCTGTTTTAACTTAATATAAGTGAAAAAATGTAACATATTTGTAGTCTGTAGAGATATGTTCGTACTCACTGTTGGTCTTGCTGAATGCAGCATAATTTAAGCAGAAAAATACTAAAATAACCATGTTACTGTTCTTTAGTAAACACCTAAATTAAATTCAGACAGGTCACTGAAAAGTGCTAGTATCTTACATAAACTAATTTATGTAATGAAAACCAATTTAGTTAAACAAATAAATGAATAAATCTGAAAAGAGAAATTGGAAAAGCCAAACTTGTAAAGCACATATACTGAAATTGTACAGCTCTCCATGAATATCCAATGCAAAGTAAGACTCGGCTTAACTTCAGCTGAGGTGCATGAGTGTCACTGGAAATCTTTGTGCTGTGTGCTTACTGAGGGTAAAGATGTTGATTACTTAAAACCAGTGAGCTGTCCTTAGAAACAAAAGTAGAAACATGTAAACAATAAAACATAATTTATGTATTTTTCAGGTACAAATGCTGTGAAAGGAGGAAGGGATGATGAATTATTGACAACTATGGTATGTTAAGTGTTCTTGGTGTCTTCAGCCTAATTCAGAGTCATGTGGCTCCCATAATTTTTACAGTTTTTTGCCTCCTGTCCAAGTTACTTCTAGAAAAAGAGCTTGTTTATAGTCACTAGACAAGAACTGGCAGGTTCTGATACATGAGTAGTTCTTAGACTAGAAAGTACTAAAAGTCGTGTGGTATGGTAGCTGTACTGACTTCTTTCAGGAGTTAACCATACCTTTGTTTGAACAGCAATGAAATAGTAAGATAGATGGAACAGCTGCTTAACTGCTGACAAGCAGTATGAAGTGAAGAAAACATTGATGTAACATGGTACAATGGAGGTGTGAAATTACTAGTAGAGGCAACTGTGAAATATTTAGTTTGGGAGGTGTATTTGTGTTGTTCTATTTCTTCTTTTGTTATGCTGTACCTTTATATTACCCTGCAGCTTACTCCCTGGTGATGTCATTAAATTTGGCTGGTTATTATCTTTATGTTCTTTTGTAAGAACTTCTCATATGACTGACTGAGGGAACTCCAGGGAGCAAAAGCAGGTGTGGTGTTTTTACCTGTCTCTGCAGTACACATACTGCAGGAACAAGCAGTTGCTCACTGTTTCCAGGTGTCCTCTCTGGGAATACAGAAACATTGTTATTTCCTTGTTAAAATCAACTTGATCAATATTTAGCCCAGGAAAGGAAGAGACAGTTTCTGCCACTTAATGAACTGTATTCATTGTATCAAGTGAATAAGAATAAGAATAATACTGAGGGGTGCCACAATGGTCATTGGTTTCTCTCTGTTTTATGTGTTGTACTTCTCCTCAAATTGTACTTTTATGTCTCATTTCTGTTCTGTTTAAATGTGTTTTCATCTTTTTGCTTAACTTAAAATTTTGAAGCTATACCACCAGCTCCCAATAATCTTTCTTAAGAAGTCACTCTTTTCCCCCCTCTTTTCTTTGTTCCCTTCTCTCAGCTGAGGAGTAGTGCTCCATTTACCAGGCTGCCCAGTGATAAGCTGAAAGCAGTGATACCACCTTTCTTACCACCCTCAAGCTTTGAGCTTTGGAATTCTGACCGAACCCGACTCAGCAAAGATGGCAAAGCTGAACAGATGAGAACTGCCTGGCCACAGAGAGCAATCAAGCACGATTTTAACAGCAGTGGGAACTCTGATATAGTAAGCAAACTAAACGTGTATAAAAATACTGTGTTATGCCTAGGCCCTGCTGACTAGTGAGCCACTCTGTTTCTGATTAGAAATGACTTTTAACCCACTGGCTCAGCAATGGCTTGTCCTTTTAACCAATGCTGCTTTGAAAGAATGCACATCTCTATGGAAGGAATGTAACGGAACAAAAGTTCTGTATGAAATGAAGCAACTTTT
>VZTB01003116.1:0-33738 GCA_013397245.1 Thryothorus ludovicianus | reverse complement strand
AGTGTATGTATATTTATATAAGTATATATTTAGTATATACACATATGTAAAGTAAGATTCTTTCTGGTTTCCTCTTCTCTCTTCAGTGGAAGTTTCAGAATTTGGGATAAATAAAATAGCAGTTGAAGTTTGCTCTTTATTTTTCTCAATCAAGAAAGAACAAATTGTTTTTCATTTTGTTTTCCAGACATCTGTTAGCAAAGGTACTAGACCAGTCAAATTACCAACATTTGCAAGAAGACCAGCATCTCCTTCAAATTCCAACAATTTCAACCATTCTCCCCATTCTTCTGGTGGATCCAACAACATTGCAGGAATTAACAGGCATGGAGGAGAACTGCATAACAGATCAGGTATCATTTCTAATAAGAAGGCAATTTGTATCTGATTCAATTAAAAAATTAGTGTTTGTGATGATGGTAGAAGGTATTAAACCTTTTCTGAGCACTCCTACCATTGTAGAAGCAAAGCTTCCGTAAATTTAGCGGACACGTGATCGGACTTCGAACACCTGCATAAGGGAAGGAGAGCCTCACATCTGTTACAGAAGTCTCTGTGATCAGCCTGTCTCATTTTACTGGATCTGTCCTTAGTGGATCAGGTGGATGCTGGCTTGTTGCACCATGCATGTCATAGACCTGACTTCTATGCATGTTTCTTACTTTTTGTTTAAAATAAAAGTCAGTTTTCAATTAAAACTGAAGCCGCATGCATTGTACCTGGTAATTGTTGAAGACAGTATGGTGAAGTGGCTCATGAAAGCTATGTTCAAGGGTATGAAAGTCATCTGTGTGTGTGTATAAAGACAAGACTGGCTTCCCTCTTCTGCAACTGATTTCTGTTTTTTATTCTGGAAGCTGCTGGAGAGATCTGAACCTTGCAATTGTCTCTTGCTTCATCCAGTCAGTTTTTAAATGTAAGTTAACAGACATTCCAAAATTATGGTTTTCTTTACTGAGTTTATTTTATTTTTTTGTTCTAGGTGGCAGTGCAGATAATGTTTTGTCTCAGATTGCAGCCCAAAGAAGAAAAGCAGCAGGCTTGTCTGAACAGAAACCCAGCCAACAGCACAGTCCAGTCCAGTCAACTCCTTCATCTACTATGTCAGATTTGCAGTGTGCTCAGATTGCTGGCAATGGACATGTTGTAAAGGTAATGGGAAATGTAAAATGTTGCACTTCCAAATTGGCTAAGAGGTCATATCTCAGTCATAAGTGGCTGGTGTACAACACTGCACAGACAAAAAAGAATGAACACTTGTTATGTTTACACTTAAAAGCTTTTCAGTTTACACTTATAAGCTTTTCAGCTCTACAAACCTTACTTTTAATGTATCCCACTGTAGATTTCAAGTGCAAGTCCATAGAAGATGAAACCTAATAATAAAACATGATTTTACTTCATTATTAACTTCACTCTGTTTTAAAAAACAGGAAATGTAATGCTTGATCTTAGGGTACATCTGCACTGTTACGATTTCTCATTATTTCTTTCTAAGGTCCAGATCTAGTGTTTTATGTTAGTTATTCCTGGATTTTACCCTGAAGTGGTATAGTTAGTTTCTCTAGCTAGTTTCCCTTTGAAGGCTCAACCTGAATGCAGAGCATGGCATAATTTGTACCAGGCTGTGGTGACCATAACGATATGCACATAACCAGTCTGCTCCACGAGGTGTTAATTTTTAAACAGTAGATCATCACCAAAGTCGGGTTTTGCCCCTGGGGCATACTGTCTGTGCTGAATCACCTGTCAGTTCCTAGGAATAGCTTTACCCTCAAGACCTGAACATTTTTGTGTGTGTACTTTGAAGTTCTTAAATGCTTTGTACAACATTTTTGATGGTTAAGATTTTAAATCTTCAAGATCTGCAGAGACACAAATTAGAAAGAAGCATCATATCAGATGTGACATGCTATTGAGAAATTGATGGGTTTATTTACATAGGGAAACATTGCATTTCAGAGAGGAAGAGAAGGAAAGTACATAATTTGGGGTTTATGTTCTAGTACTTGTTATTCTGGAAATGTTAGAATTTGTGAGCAAGAGCAAAATTTCTCCCAACTTTTGTTTATGTAATCCCCAAGCAGCTCATTTTGTTTTGTTTTGTTTGCATCTTTCAGTGAGATTCTTCAAATTTTGCCTGAGAAAACAAAAATGACTGGAGTATACAGTTAATACTTTATGTCTTGTATGGCAAAAGTATTTGTATTTAACCAGTACATAAAAAGGATAAATTATATTGCAAAGTTGTTCAGAATTTACATGGAAAATTTTAGAAGACAAAAATCAGAAAAAGGAAAGGTGCAACTACCAATGGTGAAACAGTTTCCGTGAATAGTCACTTTGTGTTTGATCTATCAATCCTGATGCTGGAGGTGCTGCTGGTTGCCTTTGAAAATTAGATTGGGAGCTAAAGTCTCTAACTCAGCTGGATGACCAGAGTCTGAGGATTCATACCTATTCCTTGGCATATAGTAATCTTTCCTCCCTTTCTATCCTGTGTAACTGCTCCCTGAGTTATAAATGATAGGTCTCTTTTTCCTGTAGACAAAACCCCTTTATCATCCTCTTCCCTCATTAAAGTTTTCTCTGCTGAGCAGCTACCAAATGCTTTTTCTCTCAGAGGTGGTCTGACCAGTATGTTTTAATTAAACTCTCAGCATGTCCTCTCAGCTTGATTTTAGCTTGGAAATAATTTCAAAAAGCTCCTTGTGTGCCCCCCGAAAGTCTCATTTTTTTCCAGTTATATTAATCATCCCACCAAGAGATAATACCTGTGCCTGTGGGCTTTGGGCTGCAGATCCTGCGGACTTTTGTTACAACAGTGCTGCCACTAAGAAGTTTAACTACTGTTTCCACTCACAGTGGGATGGATACATTAGGGAATAAAAGAGTAGTGAAGTGCAATGTGCTGTAGATCATTGTCTAGAAAGGCTGTTCAGCTGTTCATTGTACTGTGGAAAAGATTTTTAAGCAACATTTATGCCACTGTTTTGGAAAGGCAACAGCTTTTCTAGTGCTTTTTGCTTAGATGTCTAGATGAGTTTCGTTCTATTCACCAGTAACAAAACGTGTCATAGGATGGATCTCACTATAGATATTCATGTATCACACAGCTGAGGTGATTTTTGAAGATTTGTGTTGGGAGAACACAATCAAATATGGATCCACACTGGCTGCAACAGCTAGCAGTGTGTTATTGTAATTAGCCATGTAAATGGTGGAAATTTTACGTCTATATCCATTGTGTCCTTCCATTAGGTTCATGCTGTCTAAACATGGAAACAGCTGATCTAAAAATGCAGTTACACTGATCAATTTTGCAAAACTTTTTCATGAGGGGTGAGGTAGTGCAAGCTTTAAAGAAAGGAAAAGAAAAAGTTAGTAACATTTTACAGGATGATGTAATTTAAATAAATGCAGACAGCATGCTAGAGAGGGAAGACCATTCTACAGCACAAATGGCCAATAACAATATAGATGGTAGTCTGGGACAGAAAGTTGAAATGAGTTCATGATACTCTTCAGGGAGTTCTCAAAGTTGTATCACACTACATTACTTCTAATCAGTTCAATCTAGTCAGTTCTGCCTTAGTAGGGTTAAGGAAATGTTACATTCTGACACAGGATAGAGTAATGGAAGAATGTTACCCCTCAAATGAGTTTTGTCTTTTAAATCTTCATCTCTTTAATTAACTAGAAAAGTTCAATTTATGCCACAGCACAGAAGCAAAATTGTAAAGACAGTGTCATTCTGATTTCTTGCATTGTTACCCAGATCAACTTTTTTATCAGTTTGTTGTAGTAGCCTGAGTCACAAAAGGTACTTAGAGTTAAACTCTGAATTTAGGAATTCAGTTAAAAATCACCTTCTTTTTGGATCATACAGTGCTAACATCAAAATGCTTAAGTAGATCAAAGAATTTAGGAGATGAGGTGCATTGACTGTTTTTGGAAAAGACTGTTGTTATGTGTATGTATATATATTCTTATTACCCATTTTAACTCACGTGTTTTCCTGTTTTCCATGCCTCCAAATGTGTTAAATATTTGCAAAACTCCTAATAAATCACTTGACTCCTGTTAGGTAATAATAAATTTGAAGGTTGGCTAGAAACTTTCATTCCAGTGCAGCAAGGGGTTTAATACACCCAAAACTTAGTTCATGCTTGCTTCATGTTTCTGGTGAAGCCAGCATGAGGTGCTACTTTAAATTAGCATCTCAGTATGCTTTGATAATCATTAACTGAGACTTAAATCTCCAAATTAAAAATCTCCATTTTCAAGTCAAAGTAATTTATTTTGTTTCTATTATTAAACTGTTTTTATCTCAACTGCAAATTCTACTTCTGCCCATTCCAAGGGAGGTGGGGAGGTGAGTGTAGTGCATAGGTACCATCTGCATTTAAATCATGATAGTACTTTTAGAAAAAGAATAATTACAGTGCTTGTGGACAGTATTGCTGTACAAGAAATAATTTTCTTATTACAAATTACAGCCTTAAAAAATGTACTTTTCTTGATAATTTTGAAGAGAGAGTTTCATCTGGGATAAAATCACTATTACTCTCAAAAATTATATACAACTTAAGTAATATTGAAGCATCATGTATAGGTAAACATTGTTTTGATTATTTTTTTAACTGAAATGATTGTATCATTAACTGCAGCAGAAACTGGAGATGAATAAAAGACCTCCATCTGGGACTTCATCTACGTCTAAAAGCACATCACCAACTCTCACACCTTCTCCATCACCTTCCCCCTCTCCTAAGGTTCAAAACGCAGAGTCTTCTGTCTCTTCTTCTCACAGACATGCCAAGAGCAATGGCTCCAGCAGTGGTACTATCACAGAGGATGGTGAGTAGCTCACTAATTACAGGAGATTCATTTATCAACCATACTAGGTGTTTAAAGCTGTAACTATACTGGACTAGTGTGTATCTGCATGAGAGTGAGGTCTCTCTTCTTTCTAGAAAATATATTATGGTATTTCTTACAGTGAGATTGGTGTTCCTGCACTAACTGCCTTTCTCTTTTCCAAAACCTCTGATTATTTCAATTTACAGAGACTGGTATCACCTCAAAGCTAGCATTGAATACATAGGTAGGCCATTCTTATGTGTCCACATTTTCCCCCTTCATGGCTTAAGTCCTGTTTTTCACCCTTTCTGAGGTTACAAAATGTACTTTTTCCACACTAGATTTTTTTTTTCTTCATAAATGCAGGGAAGCACATCACTACAGAGATATATTTTTTTATCCATTGCAAGTCATAGCTACATGAAGTTGATTAAGAGCTGTAGTGCATTTATTTTTCTAAATTGCAAAAATAACCTTATTTCAACTTCTTTTTAACTTAAAGTCATAAGAAAGAATAATAATGTTATTTATTTTTCCAGTAGGATTGATGCCTTTTAAATTAGATTTTTACATCTAAATTGCAACTTTTAAAAAGTCATTTTACTGCACTTGAAACAAGATATCAATAACTTTGTTTTCTCTTGGAAATATCTCAAAGAAAGTGAAGAAAATAACATGACTCAGAACCTTTTAAATAAGAAATGGAGGCACTTCATAATATTTTTTCTGAAATTATCTCTATTGATATTGGTTTATTTTCATTTATGCCATCTTTGTTCATTAACATTTTTATTCCATTTGACACTGAAGACAAGTGATACTTGACCTCTGTCTTCTTCTCATGGCTTAGCTGTAACATTTTCTAGTGACTGGTGGAACAAATTCTTCCACAATTAATGCCATTTTATGATGATGTCTTGACAACATAAGAGTTGCTGATTTAGAGATGCATAAAAGGAAGAGAACTTGCTGTTGGATAACGAGGGAATTCCCCAAGCAATCAGCTGCTCTCATGTCACCAATGAAGCTCAGTTTTGTGACCGTGCACTAATGCCCGGATACTGTGAGTTTCCTTGTAGCAGAGAAAAGGTAGTTTGTCAGCAGCACAAGTAGCTCTGGGTTCATTGTATTTGTAAGCTTTTGTAGGTAAGTGCTCCTTTAATTCAAGGGCTTCTCTTACTTGGGTTTCTTTCAACAGCAACAGTACAAATGTCAAGTGGTAATCAGAAGAATAAGTACAGAAGGTCTGCAATGTTTACTTTCAAGTGAACTTAACTGAGTAAAAAAATTGATTTGCATGGAGTGTTACTGTGAAGGAACAGTAGGCAGCAGCATTCAGAGGTGTTCTTTGTTTCTTTTTAGGCAATCACTTGGTGGATCATCAACAGCTTAGCCCTCTTCTGAGAGCCAGTGATGTAGAGAATCATGAAAGACGAAGCCATGTGAGAGTAAAAGAAGGCTCTGAAAACTTGGAGAAAGGTAATCGTACCTTACTGCTATAGAGTAGTATAAAAGGAGGTGCTAAATAGGATTAACATGGCAAAAGCAATAAGAGCTCCAAGAACCTTAGCTTGCTCCAAGGATGGATGTAAATAGACAAGGTAAGCAAATGAGAGTGGTAATGCAAAGGACAAACATGTTAAGGAAGAGTTGGAAAACTGAGAGTTTGAAACCTCTCAGTTTTGTTCAGCCTTACTGTAATAATACAGGACCTGGAAGAGAGGTAAAGAAGAGAAAATGTGAAGGGCCTACATCTGAAAGCATTTTCTGTGTGTGGAAGATGTTTGGTGTTATAGTTGATTGTGACAATAAGACTTAGCTCGGACACCCTGGAAGTTTCTCCCCATATCATCTATTTCTACAGTTCTAAGTGCATCAGCATGATGAAAAATGAGAAGAGTAACAACCTATAAGAAAAAAGGTTAATATATCTAAGAGTCTTCTAATGCAAATTCTATTTTCTTTCTCCAAGATGATATTTTTCATCAAACAATGTGGAGAAGTTCCCATGATACATTTTTAATACTGATCCCCTTTTGCTATGGATTAATGTCAGAGTATTAAAGCTTTTAATCTGAGACCATGTCAATTTTTGCAAATCATGTTAGGCATACCAAGTTAGTTGAACTTAAGGTAAAAAAACCCCAACAAAACCTAGCAGAAAATAAGACTTCACTACAATTTTTCTCTTTAATTGTCTGTGGACTCTCCTATGTACAGAAGTCTTCCAAAATAGTACACAAAAGTGTGTTTATCTCAAGGCACTTTGTTTTTTGAGAAGCTTAGAGTTTGAGATTCTCTTTCATGTTTCTAGTGATGATGAAAGAAAAGGGAAAGTCAAAAGACAAAGAAGTGAAATAAATGAAAGCAAAGTATATTTGGTAATGGACTAGTGGTGTCTTTAAAATGAAAGTGAGTTTATGTGTGAGTTTTACAATGTTCATGTTCTTCATTTTGACTCTGACTTCTCAGTTTAACTGACCACTTAGGTACTTAAGGGGAATAAACAGTTACTCATGACAGCAAAGTAATAAAAAGAAAATTTTAGCTGAGAGAGGTAGTGTGTAATTAAGAGAGGTAATGTCAGGTTATTCTGAAAGTGCACTTATGCTTTTCAGCTAATCATATTTTAAATGTGTTGGAGGAGTCACTGGCAGGTCTTGCAACATTTGATTTCCTTAGACTTTGAGAGGAAAGATAATATTCAGTGTTCTTAGCCTTGGAAGGTGAGCTTATAAAACATAAATTCTGTCCAGTTTTTCTCTTAGCTGGATGTCCTGGGTTGATGCTAAATTGTATCCCCATTCATCTGTTTCGCTCAGAAATAAGTGTTGTACCTTTAAAAATTGGATCTGAGAGTGAAGAAGACACACTGGAATTCCTGAGGCAGTTGTTTTCAAAACATGAAGATAAGGGTCGGCAGTTTTTTTTTCGGACTCACTCAGCCTGTGCTTTTAGCAGGGTGTGGGCAGCACAAGAGAGCTCTCCTTTGCTTTTTGTTAGTTTTTTGCTAGCCGAGGCAGAGAAGTTCTCCGAACTGCGTTTTTTTTTTTCTTTTCTTGAACTTTTTTTTGTTAACCTGCTCTGGACTAAACACCCAAAAGGGCACCAGGAGCTCAGCCCTTGGCCACCAGGCCTGGCCTGGGCCTGGCCTTTCCACCAGAGGAACCGACAGCAGCTAAACCGAGCTACAGCTACGAGAGAGACTTTGTGGCATCTCTGCGGAGCGGCGAGAGGTTTTTGTTGTTCAAGGCTGTTCCTTTGTTTGTTGGGCTGGGGAGTGTTTTATCTGTTAAATAAACAACTTTTTCCACTTTCTACCAAGGAAATTTTTTTTCCTATCCCGATTCAGCTAAGGGGAGGAGTGGTTCATTTAGATGTTTGTTTGTTTTCCTTTCTTCCCCTCTCCCAAAATTTGCCCTAAACCAGGACA
Source organism: Thryothorus ludovicianus (assembly GCA_013397245.1). Lineage (NCBI taxonomy): Eukaryota > Metazoa > Chordata > Aves > Passeriformes > Certhiidae > Thryothorus > Thryothorus ludovicianus. The sequence continues at coordinate 25,442 of VZTB01003116.1, read as the reverse complement.
CTGGACTTCACCTGTCTGTTTCCAAGATGCCAGGACCTGGATGTTGGGCATGTAAGGAGAAGAGGATTCAGAAAGACCTGTGTTGTATCAAGTGTTTTGAATGAGCAGGGGTGTGTTTGCTTGCTCTACACTTAGTCTTCCTGAGTGATGACACAGGAATATGCCTTTCAGTTCCTTGCCTGCTTGAGGAGCTTTGCTGTCTATCCTGCACAATCTGGATTAGCCATCTGAGGCCTAGCACCTGCATTTTAAGCGTTGAAGTGCCTTAGAGGTCCTTACTGATTTGGTTTTGTAAGATCCTTTTAATGAGGTAGAAAGGGCAATACAGCGGTGTTTATCCTAAGAAGGTAAGACTAAATGGAATTACAGTATATGTAAGTAGGTGAGAACAGAGTAAGCCATTATTTCAATTTATGATGGAGAATGAATGGAGTTGTTTTTTATTTACCATAAATAACTATGGGAAATATAGACTTTAATATATTCTTTCATTTTATGATGCTCAGATCATTGCAATCTTTTCTAATCTATGAGGTTGATTTATTTTATTTTATTTCCTGTTATTACAGATGAGCTGACTGGCATCCTTAAAAAATTGTCACTTGAGAAATATCAGCCTATATTTGAGGAACAGGAGGTATATATTTTCTAAAATATCTTTTCTGTATGTTTTAATGAGAGTAGAGTATAACACGTTGCATCAGATTTGTGATCCAGAATCAAGTTCTACAACCATTCCTAGTTGCAGAGAGAACCTTGAAACATGGACCAAGTGATACTTGTGGTGTTCTCCAGAATACTGCAAATAGCAGAGCTTTTTACACTTAACGTACAAATTTTGTATACATGGGGTTTTTTTCCCCTCTCTGTTGTTACACTCTGTTTTTTCTCTATGTGTCTGTATGCAATGTGGCTAAACAGTTCATAGGACATACTGTATCATCCCTGGAATCACAGCTGGAACCTCATTTTCAGGAGGAGAACAGCAGGCTGTGAGTCACCAAGATGGCTGCTTTATCTTCTTTGTCCGCCCTGCATAAGCAATAGGAGAATTACACTGGGGAGTGTAGGTAGGCACCATGGTAGATGAGAACTGTGACATTGACTTACTGAGGGATGCAAGGAAAGGAAATGTTGCTGAAAATAAGAAAAATTAATTCATTACAATGTTTAAGGCAGGATTAGATGTGAGAAAATATTGTGTATTTATTTGGTCAAAGAAAAGGGTAGTGAATGTGCATGCACTAAGTTGACATTGCTACAGAGTTCAAAATTCAGCACAACCCCAGACAATTTAGCTGCATCACAATATATTGGGTTATTATTGTTCTCCTGCATGATAGGCAAGGGAGCATTGTGTAGAAATTAATATGCTTAGTGTGTGAAGGTTATATCAATATGAAAAGTTTCAGATATTTGTTCTTATCACAGCCTTATGGGTATGTGTTATAGTAAAGACTAGGTTTTTCTCAGGAGACACTGGAAAAGTAAACACAATATTCTAAATTTCTAATATTCTAATATGCTAAATTCCAAAAATACTTAAATGGAAAAGGTGAAGAAAAGAGAGAAACCTTAGGTTTATTCAAGTAGTTGCTACTGTAGGCAGAGGAGTTTCTGTGGAGATTATATATTCTGTATTTATAAAACTTGATGGGAAAAAACCTAAAAATCCATTAATATTTTAGATGTACTATCATGAATAATTGAATGATTAACAGCAGATTAGAAGCCTTACAACAAAGTGGTAAAGTGTGTACCATTTGGTGCTGGTAATTCATTAAAAATTCTTTTTGCACATTATTTACATTAAGTCTATATTATTATAAAAACCCAGCAAACCACTTTTAACCTGTTGTAATGAATCTTTGGTAAATTTGTCTTACCTTTTTTCTTTTGTTTCTTCTTTATTTTTTATTATGCAGGTGGATATGGAAGCTTTCCTCACCCTTACTGATGGTGATCTGAAAGAGCTGGGTATTAAAACAGACGGATCAAGGCAGCAAATTTTGGCAGCCATTTCTGAACTGAATGCTGGAAAGGTACGTTTTTAAATACTGTACTTAGTAAATTATTTCAAGGTTTCTTATATAATTAATTCAACATACATTTTGAAATTCAGTTGCGGATGTTAGGTTAGAAAAACTAAATTAATTTTTTCCAAACAAAGTGTTTAATGTATTTGATTAGAGAAAAGTCTTCCTTTGTGGCACTTCCTGTTCTCTTCCAACAACTCTTTCCTAGTGCAGTGAACAAGCTACTTGTAAACATGAGCAATATTGCAATTTCTGAATATTGATTTCAGCAGTGCTAGAAAGAATCATCTGGCTGCAATAGTGCAGCTAGGCAATGCATTATAAGAGGAAAGGTGTCCTTTGGTTAACATAACAGGTATTGTTTCCTCTGTGATTAGGTGAATAACGCTTCTCTCGTGTCTTACACTTTATTGCCTTTGAAGTTTATGTCAACATAAACATATTTGCTAAGAATGGTGTACAGTGAACAGTGCTCTTGTGAAGAGAGACTTTGTACTGGAACATGTCAAACTAAGCTTGCTGATACTTCTCAGAAGCTTTTTTAGATTTGAGGTCCATTCGCTCTCTGATAGTGGAAGCTCTGACAAACAAAACACAATTTCCCAAAGTCAAGATCAACAGTAATGATGAGGCTAAAAATTAGAGGAGGTAGATGATGTTCCATACTAAGATATGCCATCAAGATTGGAAGAAAATAGTGAAAATGTTTCTATTGTTGTGTGGTAGTCTCAGGAAAAAATTATTACAAGATCTTCTATATATGTCTTTTAGGTAAGGATTTGTTATTATTTCTAATAGTATACTGAACATAGACACACATATTTACACATTTATTGTATACTCTGATAAATTCATTCTTTAAACAGAAATTTAAGAATACCTTATTTTATTTTATTGTTCTTTTACAGGGTCGCGAGAGACAGATTTTACAAGAAACTATACACAACTTCCACTCTTCCTTTGAGAGTAGTGTTAGTAACACACGACCACCAGGTCATTCCCAATGTAAGTAGCACCTGAAATACAGTTGAATCAGAGAATCACAAAATCAGTTATGTTGGAAAACAACTCTGATCATAAACCCAGCCTATGACCAAACACCACCATGCCAAGCAGACCATGGCACTAATTGCTATGTCCAGGCTTTTCTTAAACCCCTCTAGGGATAGTGACTCCATCATCTCCCTGGGCAGCCCATTCCAATGTCTAATCACTCTTTTTATGAAAGAAGTCTTCTTAATGTCCAAATGTGTGGATATTTTATTTAATACTGGCTGGAAGACAGGATGTGATAAGCCAGTTAGCTTCTTTCCTGGCTGATGATGTGTGTCACTTCCTGAGACTGTAGAGAAGATTTCAACATTAAAAGTAGAGAGATCTATAAGATTTTATACACCCTTCATTACTATCTGAAATAAGGATTAGATTTTTGCTGTGCATTACTAAACACAGAAAATGGATGTAACTATAGCAGACCAGAGTATACAGTATACTGTCTATAGTGTCTGTATGTATATATGTAGCATCAGTGGGAGCTGTTCCTGTATGATACATAATTAACTTTGGCATACTCTTTATAGGAGACATTTTAATATGATCAAGTAGAATAAATACACTCAAGATTTACAATTAAACATAAAAGTGTAAGCACTATATTAATTATATATGTATGTATGCATTGAGTTATTTTGCATAGGTAGTATTTTTATATGATTATAGTTGGTTTCTTTGGAATACATGTATTCCAAGCACCAGTGTTATCTGCTAGTCAAGCTGGAGAAACTGCCTTTTAAAATGTACTGTCTGCCACCAAGACATACAGGAAGGTTTTGCTGACCTGTAATAATTGAATAAATTTCCTACACACTCAGATATAAAAAACTGCAAATCTCTGTCCTGCCAGCCACCTGAAACAAAGGCAGATACTCATTTGTTACTCCAGATTAAAGCACAGGATGTAACCCATTCCCACCTGTACTGGTGTATCCATGATTTACTAGAAACAACAAAAGCCATTGAATAGCTTTGAGAAGTTCATCATGTTAAAAGTGCTTCTTCTTCAGTTGTTTATTTTGCTGCTTTCATCCACTCACAAAATAATTTCATTTGTTTAGGGTCTGTATTAAATAATTCAAGTATTGTATGCTTTAGGAAGCTTTAATAATGAGCTAGTCCCAGTTGTTCCAATCTCAGTCAGCTGCATTTCACTAGATATGTGAAAGCAGGTTCTAACTGTTGACCTACTGATGTCTTGGGGAAAACTGGGAGTTGCTGGGGTAGTTAGTGAGTGTGGACTACTTCCAGTATTCTGTGTAGTCTGCTTGGCTGAAAGCCAGTATCAGTTGTCCCTGTATGCATTTTGCAACTTTCCATTCTCAGCATAGTCAGCATGTGTGGGAACTTCTGGATGTCTCTTGGTAGTATCCCAGAGCTGAAGAGCCTCTTCTGTAGGTATTACTAGGTGAGCAGAAGCTGTTTGGGATTTGATTACATGGTGCAAAGAGCTGGAATTACTCAAGAACCAAAGAAGCATAGACTTGTATCTCCAAGCAACTTGCTGACCTTAAGTGTCCTGAAGACATCAAAGGACAAGAATGATGGCTCAGAGCTGGGGAGAACATCCTTTTGCAAGAATGGAGGCAACAGTTGCTCCTGTGGAGCTTTTGACAAGGTGATACACAAAGGCTGCCATCAGAAATCTGGCGTTTGGGTTTTTGTGTCTGAGAGCTCCATGATATAGATTTGGCTGTGAAACAGAAACATAAACACTAACAGAGAAGAGGAAGAGAACATGTAGCTAAAAGAAGTTTCTGCACCAGGTAAGCTGCTTTTTGTTGTAAAAAGTAGCAGTGGAATCCTAATGCAGTCTCTGGAACTCGAAGTAATTTCCAGGAATGTGTAATATTTTAGAGCATAAGAGCAGCTGTACCAAGTGAGGTCCAAGGTCCATACAGTTGAGTTCAACTTTTTCATCCAGTCTCATCTGACACTGATGTGAAGAGCTGCTTGCTTTCATTTGCTGTGAACTTGCCATGTCCTGACTTCTTTTGCTTCATCATACTGGATCAGAAGATACAGTGAGCAGTTGTTTCCTCTTCACTGCCTCCATGCCACTGATGATTTTACAGATCGCTGTGATAGTCTTCATGTTTTTTTCCAAGGGGAAGGCTTATAGTCTGCTTTGTCATTCCCTATACCATAGTTTTTCTAACTTCTTTTCCTTTTCTGCTATTATCTTTTCAGACTTGGGAGATACCAGCCTAGCATACAGGAATCAATATGTAGGCATATTACGGATTTACATGACAGAGTGATGTTTATTTTTCAGTTGTGTTTTCTGCTTTCCATTCTCTTGCCCTTTCCTAGTTATTTCTGGTACTTTGCTATGTTGACTATAATTGAAGACTGAATTGGTATTAATTCAAATTAGCTTTTACAACCCAGCTAATCTACTGAGTTTGAGTTCACAGCCTATAATTTTATATAAACACACATACATCTTTTCCATTTGCTTTACTTCATATTACTTCATATTACTTCATATTTATCTTCAGCAAATTTTGTTGCTATCTTATTATTTCGGCACATATGTCACATGAAATCTTATTGCCAGTCTTCTGTTTACCTTTCTTTTTATTTACATGGATAACTTAGGAAGGTTTCTCCCTTCACTCTATATGCCCTTTCAAAATCATATATTGAATATACTGTTCATATGCTGAATACCCTAATGCAGATCCCTATGCAGATCACTAGTGGTGAATCTCTCTACTAGGGATAAAAATCACTATTTACTGCAACCCTCTGTCCTCCACCTCCTTAACAGATTATTTATCCATGCAAGAAATTTTATTTTTACCCTGTGGGTTCCTTATCTTAAGGGCTAACCTTTGACTTTGTGAAATGCCTTGTCAAAATCCAAGCATCAAATGGACCTCTTTTTATCTACAAGACTGTTGGCACCTTCAAGGAATTCTAGTAGGTTGGTGAGGCAAGACTTCTAAAATTCCTTCTTGATCATTTTCCACAAAATTGCAGATTGTTACGGTTTTTACTAATCTGATTGGTATTGCTGTCCATCTCACTGGTCTCTGTTTCCCTACATTTCCTGTTGAACCATTAAAAAGATTTGCATCACTATTATCACATCTCAGTTATGTGACAATTTAAACAACAACCTGTGCTCTGTACACAGCAGTTCAGCTGCTTAATCCTTCTGCTTCTCTAGGACATCTGCTTTAGAAATTTGCTATTACTGGCTTTGTGTATTTGTTTCATGTTCTTTTTTGCTAGTACTTTGGGTTAAGATATCTTGGACTCCCACATAAAGAAGATTTCTGACCCATGCCAGGGCCACCAGGTTAGGCTGTTCCAGTCCTTGCGTGACCTGCCTAAGGCAGAGCAGTGTAAATGATTCAGAGGTTACTGGACCTGTGAACCATTAGGTTTGGAGGCACCATGAATTCTGAATAGGCAGATAACTTGCATGGGGAATGTTGCCTCCATCTCTTTTTTTTAAATGGAAATCAATTAGTTATTTTTAGAAAATTCTGATAAAATTATTCATTCCAAGAGTGAATGTTTTGGCGGGTTTTGACACTTTGGTAGTTTGCCTACTGTTATGTCTTGGAAAATTGACAATGCACCCTTGTCCTTGGGAAACTACTAGGAAGAAACTGCTTTTTTATAGCCCAGAGAACATGTCCAGCAAACAGAATTACTGCGCTGCTTCACCATTTAGAGCAGATGACCAGCCCATGGAGGCATGAGGCAAAATGACTGCTCTGAGGAATAAAATGTTCCTCCTTTGTCTGGATTCCGACTTCAGTGAAACAGCAAGTGGCAGCATAAAGTCCAGCTTTCTGAGAGAATGGGATTTAACAAATGATATTATCACAGGAAAAGTTTCTGTTTGTGGTTTGAGGTGACCTTTTGCTTACATGATTCTGGTAAAAAAGAAAATTGGACTTCTTGATTGCCTAATTGCCAGGACTTATTTTTTAGGGTTTTTCTGGGGGAGTTGTGTCAAGATTCATGCTCATGTTATTTGAGTGCAATCAAGAGATTAAACAGATCTGGAAGTGGTCTGCAGATTAATTGAAACAAATGACACCAAAGAAGAGAGAGTTGCATTTCAATACAAACTTGCCAAATCAGAAATTAAAAGCTGAAAAAACGCCATGTGGATTCTTATAGGGAAAAAAAAAAAAGAGGGTGAGGAGAAAAGCAACTGAAATAATTTCATCCAGAAGAGTAGACATAAAATCCTATATGGTAGTAATAATAGATATGTAAGGAAGTGTTACATGTTAAATCCTCTGATTAAAAATGGAAACACTTCATGGAAGTTCCCTTGCCTGTTTATGTCTTGCAACAGAATTTGCCATTTCTACAAAAATGACGTGAAAAATGCAAGAGAGCATCCAAGGTTCATACTCAGAAGGACACAGTCATTTTCTGCTAGGACATTTCTTAAACTCATTATGAACAAAACCCATTAAGATTGGTTGGAGGTAAAGCTAACTACCAGTTAACTTAGTTTGTGTTCTAATGCCAAGTTTATTGAAATGTTTGAAAGAAGATGATGAGCCTTGTCACTTGGTACAGGCATCCAACTGCTCTCCCCCATCTAAACAACACTTCTGATAGGTGGGAAGAAAAGAGAAAATCCAAACATCTGGTAAGGTCAATGAACAAAGGCAGGAGCTAGATATCAAAAGAATAAACTGAGTATTTTCCAGACAAAAGTTTAAATGAAGAGTAGCCATGCCTATGATGAAACAAGAATATGATGCCATTCAGTCTATAGTTAGTGGAAATTCTGGTCTTCCAGTTTCTTTTTACATATCATAGTATGTTATACAATATTGATAAATACATATGTGTCTGCAGATATAGAGTTGTTTGTGTATTTACTTTTCATTTTTGGATTCAGACTCAAAAATATCAAGTCAAAATTATACAGAGGAGGGAGTTAGAGATTGAAGAGAAAGAAGTAAAAAGAAGAGCAAAATCAATACAGACTTGCATATAAAAATCATGCAAGATTCAGGTAATCACTTACTGGAAAGGTGCACATAGAGAAGAGAGAGAGACTTGAAACTTTATGGCAGTGGGTGACCTTTTCACACATGAGTTTGACTTTTTGTACCTTCGCTCTACAAGACACAGCTGAAGGTGAGTAAAATGAATTACAGGATCAAACTGTTAGAACTGGTTTAACAGTTACATTGGGAAATGTGGGCCTGTTTCCAGTAGTTGTGGAACTACTCTTTTGTTTACAGCTGTGAGTCTTGCTGGTTGCAGTTTTTCAGACTTCTTTTTTTTTCCTCTTACAGCTCCTGGCTGCTCTTTAAAACCACAAGAAGCCGTTTCTTCTAAAAGGTAGCTACTGGAACAAAATTGGGGTTTTTTTATGGTGAAGTTTGGCATCTGACTAAGTAAATCCATACAAATCCATACAAATGAAAACTTGAAAAGTTAGTCTTGACTACACTGACATAGGATTTTCTGCAGTAACATGCTTAAAATACAAAACCCACAGAATGTCAAAGAAAATAATGAAGAGATTGCTTCTGTAGTTCAACCTAAGTGTTGAATTGTTCAAGGCATCAGTGGTCTGGATTTTAGGAAGAGCAAAGTCAGAAGAGCAGGAAGAATGGATGAACGTACAAGAAGCTGGATGTTTCACTCCACTCTTGTCCATAGATGAAGAGCCCGTGGGGGAGACCTACACGGGCGCAGTCAAGAGCAACAAAAGCACAGAAGGTGGCAAGAAGGCCACCACAAATCATGACATCTTCTACCTGGGGAAGGACATAGGCTGAATATGCCTCTATGGATTGGATGCAGATCAAGGAGTCCAGACTGAAAATGTAATGATATCATGGGAAGAAATATAAAGGAGAAGTAATGCTGCATTCTTCAATAACCAAAATATACTTTATCTGTTCGATATTATGAGGTTAGAACAGCAGTAAAAGTAAAAACAAAATATGTATTTGTAAAAAACAGCACTTTATTTGAGGAAATGCATAATCTGTCACCAATATTTAAACAGAAAGAATGTTAAAATATTTTATATTATTGACTTTTTTTTTGAGAATAAAACCATTTATATGATATTGGATTTTTTTTTTTGAGTAGTAACATTAACATATCCTTAAAAATACTTTTTTATAGCTTGATTTTGTAGCAATTTTGAAATTAAAGTTACAGTAATTACAAGTAGAAATAATTTTCTGCTTAGTAAGTACCATTTTTGTTAAGCAGTTAAAATGCAAATCATCAGGAATTAAAATACAAGTTGTCAGAAGCCTCACACTATATTTATTTATCTTTCTGAAGACTCAAGTACTGCAGGTTAAGGGAAGAAGGTCTTGGAGCTCCAGTTACCTGGCTGGTCTCGGTACATAACTAAAGGTTTTTCATTTCTCCATGGTCCTCACTGTCCTGACAGCTCATGGCTGCTGTTTGAGAGGAGGTAGTTTGAGACAGGGTCCTGTGTTGTGTGTCTGTGTGTCACGGGCAGCTCTTTAAACTCTCCTGCAGGCAGCAGAGGTCTGGTCGGTACTGTCACCGGGGCCTCAAAACCCAGCACCTCACTGGGCTAGACTAGACATTTGATTCAATTGTCCAGACCTCCACTGGAATTTGCCAGGCCCTGTGGCATCCAAAGCACGCAGAAGGGATGCCAGACATGACAGTACATGAGGGTTATGATCAGGTTGTCTGTTGTAGCCATTTGTACAAAGAGACCATTCAGAGATGGAGACTTGCTTTATTGACTTGTCCTGATTTGTCACAGACAAAGGTGAAAGCTTTTTTTTTTGTTCCTGTTTGCTGTTCATTTTCTGTGTCCTCCTTTTCAGTTAAATGAAAATCTTTGTTGGCAAACTTTGCTTACCTCATAATGAAAAGTGATACTTTCTGGATTTTACCAAAGAAGGAAATTCTACAAAAACAGTTCTTGTTATGATTCAGTCTAGCATTATAGACTTGACTAATCATAGTTATTAACCGAAGATTTTGCTGAGGAGTACTGTTATTTTGCAAGAAACTTTTATAAGTTTCTTTGAATTTAATTTTCTTTTTCTGCAATTTGAGCATTAATGAAGATCAGATTTTAAATAAAGGTACTTTCTTATCTGGAAGTGATTCAAGCAGTCATCTATAGTATTTCTCATGCTTCAGCAAATGCTTTAGAAGCCAGGTACCTTCTCAAGGGAATAACTTTGGTTTCCAGAGTGAAGGGGAACATAAGAATTCATGCAAAGAGATTTCTTTTATACCGAGATCAGCTTAATTTACAATTGCTTGGCTTGTCTGACTCTTGACACTAATAGCCTCAAACTTGCCACTCTATTTTATTTCAAAGCCCTCTTGGCAGTACAATGGTACATTTAGTGGGAACAGGCTTTGTCCATTAAAACCAAAACTTCTTGTGCTATATTTAAAGCTCATTTGGAACACTTAATTTCCAGTCTCTCAGAAGTTTGTATTACTGAAATAAACTGTTAATGCAATGTCCTTAAAGTGTCACAGCAAGGAATTGTTTCAAAGCTATTTTTGCCACTTGTCATTCTCAGCATTCCAGTGTGCATTAAAACTTAATGGAGTTAACACGCAGTCATAAAAACAACAGCAAACAGATATTTGAAGTATGATTGCCACCATATCCCCAGCATTGTACCTATAGCATTTTAATTGACCTCTTCTCTGAGTTTTTATGCCTCTCAAAATAGGTCTGTCTGGTCTCAGAAGGATTGGGCTATCAGGACTGTTAGCAGAGGAGTAGTGCTGTACTGGAGCAGAGTTCCTGAAGATGATAAACAGGTTAATGTGAGTGTTGGAAAGAAGGCCCATTCAGGACACTTCCTTATAAATAATCTGAAAATATTCTGTGTTCACGTATACACTTGATACATAGCTGTGAGTTCTTGTTTTTAATAAGCCTACGTGATTTGTTACCCCACAGAATCAGTAGCCTCCAATTAGCTGGTGTAGAGATATCCTGTCTTTCTGAGTTGTGGAACAAAATGATTGCACAGACAGCAGCCCAACAGTGTGATAGGTTTGATCACAATGGGCCTAATTTCAGCTGTTCTCTGCAGGTTTCTCCAGATATGTTTTTTCCAAGTCACTCTTTGCTGCCATTATTTCCTAAGAATGGGAAGAATGAATAAAAGAAAAACAAATTGAATAAAAGCTAGAGTTAGAAGCTCAGCTACTAGATTGAGATTTCTGGTTTTCTTTTCAGGATCTCCTCTCTTAGGTTTTTTTTTGAATAGTCAGAATTAATATTGAATGCCCTGGGATTCACTTACTTCAGCAGCTCAGGACTCCAAAGCACTTACTGTTTATCACAGACTTAGTTCAAAATCTGTTGCTCATATACCTTTATTAGAGCAAACAGAAAGTGTCAGTCTCTGTGCTAGTAATTAAATGGTGTATGCAGAGATCTACTTTTCCAGCTGCTTGAGACACAGAATACAAAACAGAGCTCCAGGTTATAGATGCTCCTAAAACATTGTATTATCTCCTATCATGCATTTTTAATTTCTTATTTGGTATATGTGTCAAGCACACACGCAAACTGTACTGCTTAGCAATGCCACAGGTACATTTTACACAATCACAGAATGGCTGAGGCTGGAACAAGCCTGTGGAGTACATTGTCCAATGCCCTCCTGCAGAAGCAGACCTAGATCTGGTTGTCTGGGACCTACCATTGGTCTCCCCTCTTGCAGTGAGATCCTCTTCATAGAAAGCTATCAGGTTCATTAGACATGATTTGCTCTGTTGTGAATTTGTGTTGACTACTCCCAAACACTATCTTAAAATAACTGGAAGTTATTGCCAGGGTTATTTTCTCCATCACATTCCCCAGAGTCAAGGTGATACTGATAAGGTCCAGCTCCCTGAATCCTCTTTCTTGCTATTCATGAAGATAGGGATGACGTTTACTTCTGTTGTGCAGAAACCTTGGCCAATCACCACAACCTTATAAAGATAATTGAAGCAGGTTTGCAAGTACACCAAACAGCTCCCTCAGTACTTGTAGAGTACATCCCATCAGGTCCCATGGTCTGTATCATACAACATCTCTTGGAATGCCATGGAAGGATATTTTGTCATCTACACGTGCCCCTTAGACAATGGGTGTTGTGCACAGTACACCTCTGCTAGTCCTTTGGTGGTTTATAGACATTCTCTTACAGTGAATTTCATAGTGGTTTGTCAGCTCTATCCCATCATTTTCATGGCACAGCAACAACATTTCATGGTTACCATTCTCTGGGCATGCTGTGTTGCTTTTCAATTCACACCATGATACATAAACTTTGGGGTTTTCCTTCCAGCTCCTTGGACAAAGGGAGTGAACAGGTTGCAGCTAAAATTTGCCAACACTTTTTTGTGTTATCAGCATTCAAGCAAATCCAGCATCATGATGAAGTGGGCAATGGTCTTTTAAAATGCTGATACTTTGTTAGGCTCTGAATATTTTGAGGAAAAGGACTTAGTACATACTGAAGACATCAATACACTCTGTATTTCCTAGCCTGATGTAACTTCACTCTTGCCACTCATGGCACTGACAAGTACAATAAAACCAAATCAGTGCACAGTTGGGAAACTGGCTATTAGATTCAGAAACAGATAGCAAATCCTGCAATAATCGAATGCCTCTCCTTAGTGTAGCCACAGGTGGTTTCCTTTGTTTTATCCAGATTACAGACTGTGAAGACATGCTGACTAATCCTGGGATTCATCCAGCCAGCCAGCAGACATGGATCCCACTCCCAGGGAAGCCAATCTCTCCAGGTGCCATTTTCTGCACAGCAATAATTACTTACAACCAAGCTCCTCCTTATTTCCTCTGCATGAGGAGAGATGTTCCTTCTCAAGTATTCTGAAATGTGAACTTTCATGATCAGACAAAGATACTGACTTCTAACATTATTAGCGTCAATTCTTTACCCAATTTAGAGGACTGTGGTGGTCTCAGATTAGGCAGTGCTCTATGACAGCTCCTAAATGTTCTGGGGTTTGTGATAGCACTGCTTAAACATAATAATGTTTTTCTGCTTGTGGCAAGATGCTTGCTGAGAAGTTGTAATAAAAAAAAATGTCCCTTTTTACCTTTCAGTAAATAAGTACTGAACTAAAGAGCCAAATACTGGCCTGATTTGTACCTGTGTACCTCTACCACATCCAGGCCACAGTGGATTGAAGTGCAGGAACTGCAAAAGAATCTGGGTGAAAATAATCTAGAAATGAAGTATCTCACCCATCACATCTGGTTGCATAATTTCTGTGCAAACACTGTGCATGCAAGGAGACCATAGGTGTGTTCTTAGACAAGGATCTGCAGAATGTGCTTGTTGTGTTGCTTTAGATATCTTTTTAAGCTTGTTGGTGGCTCACCTGCCTGTTGGCATTCATTATGCCATTGGTTAACACCTTGGAAGGCCTTGCCACTCTCTAATCTAAACTAATGATGAGTAGTTATTTGATAAATATTACAAATATTAGTATTAATAATATTATTGTTATTAGTGGACTTGTTTTATATTGCCTTTCTTTTCTGCTGGATCAAAGCAACAGAAAGAGCAGTTCATTTATAGAGACGACAGGACAAAGAGGAAAAAAAGAAAATTACAGAAAAACTCCCACCAGAAAATCCTGACTTTGTTGGATACATTGACAAAACTAAGCAAATTACTTTGCCTATTTATTTTGTGGATATTAGCGATAGCCTTCTCATATGTTAGCTATTATGTACATGTGAATATTTTAAATTAATTTGGAAGAACTGTGTGTAAGCACAGCATGAGAAACTCTTCATTTCTCTCCTGGAGACAACATGCAGCATTAGAAGCATTGCACAGCCATTTCACAAGCAGAGCATGCCAAACAACTAGCAAATACAGAAGGCAGAGCTGATGATAGGATGGAAATCCATACTATGCTGTTTTCACCTTCTATGTCTGGCTCCCTATGTTACAATGGATTCCTTTCAATTTACTTAACACACACAGATAATCTAGATTTTTTGTTTTGTACCTTTAAGATGTCTGGCAAAGACATACCAGTGATTTCCTGGCCAAAACAAGGACAATTCAGGAAGGGGAGGAGAAAGACACTGTCCTATGCTTTTTGCATTTTAAAAATTGCACAGGAAGTTTTAAAACATGAATGAGACCTGTATTTATATTTATGTTAAAATGTAGTATTTTTTAAATCAAAACAAAACCATACACAAAACAAAAAACCCCCACACACCTAGAAATTTCCCATAAAAACATAAAATAAATGTTTACTTTCCATTTGCAACAACAGTATTTTTGTGAGCTTTGCTGTCTCTGTTCATGTACCTGCTTTTTTCAGTCTGTCATCCTAGGTTTTTTGACATTCCCCAATGAGCTGATGTTCCCGGTAAGTGCTTATTATCAGAGCCAAGTGCATGTTGCAGTCCAGATAATTCACTTCACCATTGTGTTGCTTTTTTGTTATACATGTTAGACATGTATATTTATAATGCAATGAAACCTCAAGCTGAGGTCACTGGATGGGAGAAGTATTTATTTGTCTCAAAAGTTTGAATGGAAGACTATGTTCTTGGCATTAGTTGTCATGTGTTGAATTTGGGGATGAGTAAGTGACCAGAAGGGAGCACATCCTAAGTTCTGCTCCTGCTTGACCACAGACATGTTGTGTGATGTTGAGTAAATCACTTTTCTGAAGTTTCCCTTCAGCATTAGACAGCTGGTAATGTTCCATCCTTAGCTGGTTATGCAGCCACCAACACTAACAGAAAGCTCCAAGAACAATTAACACTGGCATCAGTAGCAAACTGCTCTTTGACATTCTTGATGTTTTCTAGGTGTTGAAATGAGAGACTAAAAATACTACAAAAACATTCACAATTGTGTTGGTGCCCAAACAGGAATACCACCATCCCCAGGGTTCAGATCTTGCTCCTTCCCAAAATTCATGGTGAAAGCTGCAAGAGCCAGCATGAGGCTGCCAGCTGCTTAATGTGATTGCCTCCTATGACAAAATGTCTGAATGTGTGGATGCAAGGACTTTGACTTTTGCAAAGCTTTTAACACCCTGTCGCACAGTATTCTTATACCCAAGGTGAGATACCACAGTTTGGATGAGTGGATAACTAGACAGATAAAAAATTGGTTGGATGGTCAAGCTTAGCTAATGGTAGTAATAGTACCTCAGTGGTTTATCCAGCAAAAACTTCTCAAAATTCAGCAGGGACAAATGCCAAGTCCCTCACCTGGGAAGGAAGAAGCCTGAGCAACAATACAGGCAGAGTGCTGGGAAGCAGCTCTGTGGAAGAGGATTTGGGGGCCTTGGTGGACATAAGACAACAGCACAGACTGTCTGCAAAGAAAGCCAACAGCATCCTGTGTTGTAGCACCCACAGGATGAGAGGAGACAATCCCTCTCTGATCACCATTTGTTAGGCCCCACTCCATCCACATCTGGGGATCCATGGTGCAGGAGAGCCATGGATAAACTAGAATGAGTCCTGCATGAGCATTAAAATACTTGAACACTGGAGCTCCTGCCCTCTTAGGAGAGGCTGAGGGAATTGGGTTTATTCAGCCTGGGGGAAAGGGGGCTACATGAGCTACTCTGCTGGCTATGCAGCTAGTGAAGACAGCAGCCTTCTGGCTCCTGTGACAAGGATGTCAAGAAGATGGAGTCAGGCTCTGCTCAGTGCTGCAGGGTGGGAGGACAGGAGTCAATTGTCACAGTCTGGAAACAAGACTGCTTATCAGTGATGCCTTCCCCCCAAAGACAGCCCAGCAGTGCAGCAGGTTGTCCGTAGGGCTGTGCATCTCCCAGTCTGGCAGGATTTCGGGATCTGAGGGGATCCGAAATCAGCAGCTGACCCTGCCTTGAGCAGGGAGCCGGAGCAGAGCACTGGGCCCTGCATCCTGCGGCATCCCAGCGGGAGCGGAGCGGTGCGCGGAGCATCCCAGGATGCGAACTGCTACGCGAGGACCGGCTGCAGGCGCCAGGGGTCGAGTTTAACACTCTCCCCTTCACTTTCAGAAAGTTGGAGCCTCCGCTGATCTCTCGACACCCTTATCTCGGGCTCCTCAGCCTCCGCGGCAGCGCCTTGAATTATTCATTGCTATCGACAATCCCAGGAATTACCGTGCCCTCGGCCGAGGCGCGCTGCGGCGGCCCGATAACAATGATCCCAGAGGAGAGGGGAGGAGGCCGGGGCCGCCCCTCAGCGCCAGGGCCCGGCCGCGCAGTCGGGGGCGCCATGGCGGCGGCTGCGCGCCAGGGGGCGCTGCCGGCTCGGCGTTGGCCGCCGCCAGCAGAACCTCGGGAATGAGGGACGGCAGCCCCGGCACGGGCGGGAGCTGCCCCGGCACGGGCGGGAGCTGCCCCGGCACGGGCGGGAGCTGCCCCGGCATGGCATGGGCGGGAGCTGCCCCGGCATGGCATGGGCGGGAGCTGCCCCGGCATGGCATGGGCGGGAGCTGCCCCGGCATGGCATGGGCGGGAGCTGCCCCGGCATGGCATGGGCGGGAGCTGCCCCGGCATGGCATGGGCGGGAGCTGCCCCGGCATGGCATGGGCGGGAGCTGCCCCGGCATGGCATGGGCGGGAGCTGCCCCGGCATGGCATGGGCGGGAGCTGCCCCGGCATGGCATGGGCGGGAGCTGCCCCGGCATGGCATGGGCGGGAGCTGCCCCGGCATGGCATGGGCGGGAGCTGCCCCGGCATGGCATGGGCGGGAGCTGCCCCGGCATGGCATGGGCGGGAGCTGCCCCGGCATGGCATGGGCGGGAGCTGCCCCGGCATGGCATGGGCGGGAGCTGCCCCGGCATGGCATGGGCGGGAGCTGCCCCGGCATGGCATGGGCGGGAGCTGCCCCGGCATGGCATGGGCGGGAGCTGCCCCGGCATGGCATGGGCGGGAGCTGCCCCGGCATGGCATGGGCGGGAGCTGCCCCGGCATGGCATGGGCGGGAGCTGCCCCGGCATGGCATGGGCGGGAGCTGCCCCGGCATGGCATGGGCGGGAGCTGCCCCGGCATGGCATGGGCGGGAGCTGGCCCGGGATGGGTGGGAGCTGTCCCGGGTGGGAGCTGTCCCGGGATGGCTTGGGCGGGAGCTGCCCCGGCATGGTGGGAGGATGGCCGGCCGTCGGCGTGGCCCGTTCCTCTGCGAGCTGCTGTGCAGCTAATGGGCTCTGCCCCTCGCTTTGCCTCGCCTCGTCCCCGCGCTCCCCAGCAGGGGCGAAGGCCTCGTCCCCAGCGCCACGCACGGTTTGAGCGCTCTGGGTCTCCGAAATAGCGGGGGAGTGGTGCGGCCTCCGGCCCCGAGCTGTGCCCCGAAGACTGGGAAGAGGGCTGGGAACATGTCACTGTGGCTGCCCTGGCAGCGACAGCGTGGCTTGGGTGGTGACAGGTGCTCCCGAAGCGACTGCAGGGCCTTGGTTTTGCTGTGACCTGCGCAGAGTCCCCAGGTTTAGCGGGAGAGGGCAGCTGAGGAACCCACCTGCACTGGCGCAACTAAAGCCGCCCTCGGAGCGTTTTTTGGCAGCCTCTCCCCCACGCAGCACAGTAGCTCAGTGTAGGCTGATGTTCTTGACAGCTCCACGGGATAGTGCATGAGCTCTCCGAGCAGACACACGGATCTGAGCCCTCTCCTGTTCATGTACAGGAAAGGAGAACCCACAAAATAGTACCAGTGAGTGAATGAAAAATCACTTATATCTAAATATCTGAAATTACCCTAGCTCATTCTCTGTTTCAGTCATTATGCAGTGTATTTGCTGTAGAAATAAGGTATAGAAAGATCAAGAAAAGGAACTGTGACAGGAACTGCATATTCAATTCATAGGTACGCTTCAAAACACAGCAGTGGTGTTCTCCACTGCAGTCAGCATTCCCATTGCAATGGGAAGAAGTATAGCTGTTCTGAACCTTCCGGTCTGAGTATCTGTTAGTTTAAACCACCTGAATAAAAAATATTTATGTTAGTGAAAAATCTCTGATCTGCTTAAATTCTTCCAAATTTAGGTTTGGCGTTGAGTCATCATTATTCCCTGTCAAATGGTTTTGTGAAGTCACCCAAATAATGAGATGTCACTTGCCTAGATACATTAATAATTAGAAGGATTTATTGTAGTAGGCATCATGGGAAAGTGTAACTTTCCCATTAGATGTCCTTAATTAGAAAAGAATGTGTCAGGTTTCAGATCAACGTAGGGGAACTACAACTATCCATTAAAGAGAGAAGGACAAATAACGCAAGTGACAGCTCTTGCAGAAGTACAAAGATTTAAATACTTTATAAATTAAGGGGATTGAAGGTGCTCATTTTCATCTCTAAAGCTCTGTGGCCTGTCTTCATCATCAGAAGGGTGCAGTCTCCAAGCTGAATTAAACAACATAAAGAGCAAGTGCTCTATATAATTCTGACAATAGAATATTTGTGTAATCAGTGGTTATTCCTTTTCTTGTCTTTCAGCAATGGCTCCTTAAGGTGGGCCAAACTGCTCTGGAAAGTGCTTGGTTATGCTGATATGAAAATTTTATAGTGACAATGGCATCTCTTGATCCACAGGAGCTGTAGCTAATGCACTCCTTCAGTTGGTGGCAAGATGTGGGACAGAGAAATGGTCTGACTGGCTTGAAGATAAGAATTGGAGAGCTGTTAGGTAATTTTAATGTGTGAGAGGCATTACTGTAAATCCAAGCAGAATGAGGTACCTAACTACTTGGGCATGTGCAAAGAGTTAATTTAAGTACCCAACTTTTGTATCTTCCATTTGGCTCTAGGCAGTTCTTCACAGACCCAGGCCAAGGGTTTTACTGGGTGTTACACAGGAGCTAGAAACTAAGTCTTGCAATGCTTACATTTACTTAGAGTCATGAGTGGAACCAGTTCATACTCATATTTCTGCTCAGTGCTTGGTTAACATTCAGGCATGTATTTTATTTATGCAGTCTTAAAATCTTGCCATGAATGACATCAAAGCAAGGGTAATTTAAGAAAGGGGAACGTGTCTACAGTTTGTTTCAGTTTGCAAAGAGATGATGTTCCAAGATGGGGAGACTTAAAATTTTGCACCATAAGCAAACTACTCAATCTGGGAAATTAGATTTATTAATTGTATGTCAGTTACCCCTGAAAGTACAAGCTGATTTCTGTGGCCTACAGCTTTTTCTGCATCCTTTGTGAAATCAGTAACACTGGAACAGTGCCCAACTGACAGGTGGCCACATTACCAAGTTATCAGCTTGTTTCCTGCTCTTGATAAGTGTTTCATTAGGGATGGTTTTGGGAGGAAAGGTGAATTTGTTTCTTATGGGGAAAAGAAATCCTTTAACAGGGAAGCTGAGCCACACAAACAGGGCCTTGTTAAATAAGCCTTTCTGTTTTACCATTTTGCTTGAAAAATATGTTCTTTTATGAGCTTTTATCTGAAGAATAATTACAGTCATTAGATTTGGATTTAGAAAAGGATATACCTAGTTTACCTGGAGGAGATAGGTGCTCAAAACGTCTGTATTTCTGTGGGATTGAAAATGTTCATGATTAAAACAAAGTTCAGGTAGAACATTAAATACTCTTTTGAATACTGTGTGGAAGCCTTATCTTTTCTAAATTCAACCTTTATCACATATTAAATGCTCAGAATGCTAGGGAATACAGGGTGTGTTCCAAAGGGATGCATAAAAAGCAAATTCCATAAGTTATTAGCATCCAGCATTTGTGTTTTTAATGAGCTGAAATGAGAAATCTTGTAAACTAATATTAACAAACTACAGTGTCTTACTCAGAGCAAGGTGTCTCAAACATCAATCAGCTCTTGAAAGTTTGTGAGATACTTCTCTAAGAATCTTTCATCCTAAAACTGACACTTGAAAACTTGGCAGTAGATCTTGACAAGATTCACATGTGAATGCCCAAGAGATAAATGGTGCACTGTTTTACTGAGGAAGGTGGTATAAATATTCCACTTTGAAGGCAGGACTAAACAAAGCTCACCTGCTCATTAAAAGGTGCTGAAACCTGACTATTTTACATACTGTTTTGTAAATGAGAGTTACTGAAACACATCTTTATTTTCAAACCTTCTCTGAAAAACCTCTGGGGATAAGCAAGGTTTGGTATGACAAAGAAAACATTTTATTCAGCTTTAGGAGCTGGAATGTTTGCCTCAGGAGGGTGTTACATAGGATGCCTACACATCACACCATCAGTAGAGATGGCTATTCTTGTAGTAGTAGTATTTATAGTTTTAAATTAAAATTTGCCTGAAGCACACTGCTCTCTAAGGATGCAAATTTAAATTGAAACTTTCCTTTAAAAGTCTCTTTAAAGGTTAGCTGTCCACCTGGACTGAGTGAAGCACCTTTGACTTGAGGAAGACTAAAGAGCTCCTGGTGCTTGCACTTTAAAATGTTGGACAAGTTATGCCAGAGAAAGAGACTGAAGCCAGATCACTGCTCATTTATTTCTTTGGCAAGCAAGAGTCTTCATGTATCTGAATACAATAATATTAGGGCTTTTGCATCTTAAGAATCTCTGTCACATGAATTCAGGTTGATGAATCAGTAGAGATGTTCACTTTCCATGTGTTAAAATACATGCCTGACTTAATTTTGCCAGTGAAAGCAATGTATTGAATAGATTATATAATGAAGAAGTTACTCAAACTAAATGGATGCTTTGAAATTTGGTTTTCAGACATCTTAAAGTAACCAAATATGCAGAGAGATATTTCAGGAGATATGAAATTTACCTGATGCACCTTGAAGCAAAACTAGGTGTACAGAATAAGCCATGCCTATTTTTGGTGCACAACTGCACATAACTGCACAACAATCGTGAATAATTATATATGTCATTACTTGTGGGAGGCAATGTATGCTCATAGTGAAAATAAGTGCTTAGATACAACATCTTCCTGTTTACTGGGGTTTCAGTAAATGTACTAATTTGATTTGTTTAATATGAACAGCTGGAATGTATAGAGCTCTGCCTAGGGAATGGACTGTGAACCAGCTGAGTGCTTTTGGATATCAGTTACTGAGTACTGGGTGATGTTGTAGTAAGTGTAAACTACAGGCATCATAAGCAGGAAGAACAAGTGGAAAAGGTCTTCTGTAGACAGAAGACGCCTCATGTTGCAAGCTGTGGTTCTCCTGGGAAGCTTCACCCACCTTATATCTTCCAAAGGAACAACACAGATGAGGTTCCTGGAGGTTCCTGGGCAGTATTTCCTGACACAAATGACAGAGGATTGAGTAGGCACAGGTGTTCAGGATCTCATAAGCACTAATGAGGAAGGTTGAGGATGTGAAGGTTGACATCACTCTTGGCTGCAGTGGCCATGAGATATGGAGTTCAGAATCGTGAGAAGAGCAAGTAGGGCAAAAAGCAAGATCATGACCCTGGATATCAGGAGAGCAGACTCTGGCCTTGCAGGGAGACTGTTCACTCAGACTCCCATGGAATTAAGGCCCTGAATGGAAACGAGGCCCAAGAAAGCTCTTTGATATTCAAGGATTACCTCCTCTGAGCTCAAGAACAGTCCATTGCAATAAGCAGGAAGTCAAAAATATCAGAACAATTACTCAAGTTAACAAGGAGTTCCTGACAAAACTCAAGCATACAAGGGAGAGACACTGACTGAACATGCAGAAATTACGTTAGGAAAGCCAAAATCCATCTAAAATTGTATTTAATGGGGGTTGTTAAATGTAGCAAAAGACTACTCACAGTACACAATTAGCGAAAAAAGAAAAATAGGGAAAATAGATGCCTGCTGCTGAATCGGGCAAGAGCCCTGGTGACACATGACGTGGGGGAGGCTGAGCTACTGAATGCCATCTTCACCTCCGTCTTTTCCAGAAAGAACTACCTTCAGAAATCTGAGAGCTGAGAGACCAAGGGGGAAAGCTGGAACAAGGAAGTCTTATCCTTGAGATGGGAGAAGTTCAAGTTAGAAAACAATGAATCAAACTGGACACATGTAAGTCCATGGGTTCTGGTGAGATCCACTAGCCAGAACTGAGGGAACTGGCATCATCGAGAGGCCACACTTGATAGTCTTCAAATGACATAGTCACTAGAAGTGTCTGAGGGCTGGGGAAAGTGTAATTTTGTCTCCAGAAAGGGCAAGAAGGAAGACTCCAGGAACTACTGGCCAATTACAGCCTCACCTCAATTCCTTTGCATGTGATGGAGCAGCTAATCCTGGAAACAATTTCCAAGCATATAAAGGACAAGTTATCCCCCCAGGGAGTCATGCTTGACCACATGATAACCTTCTATGATGAAATGACTGCTGTGGTCGATGAAGTACTGGATAATGTCTGCCTCAATTTCTGTAAGGCTTTTGACACTGGCTCCCACAAAATTGTCATGCAGAAGGTGATAAAGTATAGGTTGGCTGAACAGAAAGTGAGCTGGGATGAAAACTGGAGAGTCCAACGAGGCACCACTAAGGGAATTTTGTCAGCACATAAAAGTATTTGAAAGGAAGGTGCAAAGAAGACAGAGCCAGGAGCTTGGGGACTCTCCATCCTTGAAGATACTCAACAGTCATCTTAACATGGAAATGGGCAGCTAGTTTTAGGTGGCCTTCCTTGAGTGGAGGGGTTGGACCAGATGACCTCCAGACATCCCTTCCAACCTCGGCCAAGCTGTGACTTACTGAATTTGCCATGCTTTTATTTTGGGAATGAAGACAGATCAAATAAATAAATATAATCCATATTTGCAACCTAATGACTGAATCACAAAGTATAAAATGAAAGTGAGGAAAACAGCTGCAGATGGTCAAGACACTGCAGCAAGGAGGGTTATACTGTCTGACAACTAACAAGTAGTTTCATTTCTCACTTTGGACTCACTTTGAGTAAGTAAAATGACTGAATAATATCCAAAATGATGTGGAAATAAACAGCCACATGTAAGATGTATTAATTTCTCTGTTATGGAAGGAGAATATGTATAATGTGAGAGAGGCCAGAGAGAAGAGACAGTACTTCCTGGGAGGTCTTGGTGTTGCTTCAGGAGTTCTTACATGTTCTAGAGAGTTGGCAGAGTCACTGCTGATCTTTTTCTGCTACACCAACAGAGTTGCCCTTAGTGCTTACTGACCCAGGATCTTCACACCAGGATTCTAGAGCAATCTGGAGGTAGGGCAGAAATCCATCATGTTCACTTCTTCCACTCAAGATACTGTTAGATACTGCTTGCCAAAGTATTTTACTCCGTGTTTTCAGTGAGGAAAAGGTCCAGGGACTGTTGCCAGGGGAATATTTGTGTAGCCATATTGATATAGGAGAACTTGAGCTGCATAAATTTTCAGTCATCTGTAAAGAAGGCCTCAGACCTTAGGCTAGGTGAAGTGGTTAGGTGATGATGGGGATCAGTCTGAATTCTGTGAGAAGTGAGTTTAAACATCTGCCTCAATCCTGTAGAGCGGGGAATGTAAAAATGAACTTCCCAAAGCATTGTGGAACAAAAGAAGGGCACATGAAAAGGATTTTCCAAGGAGCCTGTCTTCCTTTGCATTGATTTGTGAAGTCAATAGCTCCTTGCTCCTCGATGTGCTGGCCAAAAATGGTCTCTATTTAGAGGTGGGGGAAGTTGATAGAAACAGTTAACATGTGCCCAGGCTCTTTTTATCTGCCTGACTGTAAACATCCGTGGATATTAGCACAGTTTGTTTATATTTTTCCAATTACGATGGAAGTGAGCATTGCTGCAGTGTAAGCATTTTCATCCATTTGTCTTTTAAATAAACCCAAGAAAAATAACCAATACCAGAACATTGAAAACATTGCAAAATCACTAAGTGTTGCAGCTCATACAGATGTCCACTTTGACCTATTGTAATGCCATAAGTAAAATTCTCAGTATTTTTACAGGCTTCATTTACCTAGTTTAATTATCTTTTTAATCAAATGATACTTCAGATGTGTTATTTACTTTTGTTTTTTACATGTGCAAAAGGAATGTGATTGGAAGGGTTGCAGCTTTCTATCCAGTAAATGTGACTTTATACATAGAACAGCTCAAATATAATTACAAGTATGGACAAAGTCACCAAAGCATTTTCTATTCCATGTGACCAACAGGGCTGAGTTGGCTATCACTGCACTTGATGAGTGGAGCTTCTGCTTTGCATCCCACATTTTTTCAAAGCATAATGCAGTTTCTATTTCCCTGTTGTTATGATTGTATGAGACAATCCCTAGCTTTAGAAAAGGAAGCAGCAAGTCAGGGCATTAAAATTAAAGGGGAAAAAAATCTACACAAACCACTTAAGCACACTCATTATTATGGCCCTTGCTACCTCAGGCCACTGGAGAACTTATAATTTAGTCAGCATTATGCAGTTTGAAGTGTTTTATGTTCTGCATGGGAGCAGGCTGCAATTCAAATATCAGTGGCCATGAAAAATATGCACATACGTTTAGTATGAAAATCTCCAAGGGCATAACAGAAGAGACGGGCACATGTAGCTGCAGTGTGATGGAGAATTTCTGTGAATTAATCATTTGGACATAGTTTATCACCATTTTATATTTTGCCAGAGATGCTTCCTCGCCATTTGTTGGGAAAACTTATTATACATGCACATCTTAGGAAGATAATAAGGCCAAAGCCTTTGATGCTTAAAGGCAACAGCCTTTGTTAGATTCTGTTATGACACAGACAACTTCTCCACTGACAGAGCCATTCAGATAACAAGAGTAATTGCTTATTTTATCGAGTTTAGGGAATTGTGCTCCATTCTCCCTTCTTGCCTACTACATTAGCTATTATGACCCATCTTCTACCATAATTTAGGGGGAGTGGAATACGTGCATTTTTAAAGCTTTTCTTGAAAGAATAGAGTGCTGTATTTACATACTTCCTTCATTATTCCACAGGGCCAGTGCTTTAATATATTCCTTCCAAAGAAGCAGAGTGGCTTGTGTGTGCATGTGTGCATCTCTTTCTGTGCCTAGGTGTTTGTGTGCAGTTCAGTGTCTGAGTGGGTAGGGAAATGAGAAGGGCTTATTTAGTTGTTTCTTTATACCTTCTTCTGACTGGAGACAATACCATTGTAATTGGTATTAGCAAAACTACAAACAGAGCAATCGCTTCTGACACTTTAAAAGAACTTTATTGACGTCTCCAAACACATGAGGAATTTTAAAGTAGAACTTTTCCATCTGTAAGGTTTGGTCTGATCAAAAGCCTGATAGTGGCTCCAGACATAGCAAATGAGGCTCCAGAACAAATTCCAGCTCCTTTTGAGTAAAAAGGGTAAAAAAAGGCTTAAGTTTAATTCAGCCTGATCCTGACAAAACTATCAAAATATAGCACTACAATAACAGAAATAAAAAAAAA
>VZTB01003115.1:70842-96031 GCA_013397245.1 Thryothorus ludovicianus | reverse complement strand
AAAAAAAAAAAAAAGCTTTGCAGTAGAATAGACAAATTCAAGTTTTATGTTTACTGAAGATAAAGGCTTATTCCCCAGGTAAAATAAGTTCACTTTCCTTCTTCAAAATCACTGTTGCATTTTATTATTTTCATCAGCTGAGGATCTTCCCTAAGTACAAATGAATTGCTAACAAAGGTCAGCTCAACTTTGCAGTTACAAATACTATCTTCTGTTTATTCTGGAATGTTTTCCCTGTATCAGGCATTTTCAGCTTTGGATTTACTGGAATTGAGGCATACTGGTTCCATCAGGGAATTCCCCTAACACCCATACACAATATCCCTCTTATACTACTTCACTTTACCAAAAACAGAGGACAAAATAGTGCCTAACGTGTAAAGAGAACATAGAAAAGAAATGGAGCTTTTTGAACTTTTTCTTTTTTGATCACAAAGTGGAACTTAAAATCCTGTGGCCACAAGATTTAGACTAGACTGAGACAGCATGGAAAGTCTTCCAGATGCTGCAGGGCAAACTCATCTTCTGCAGCAGATGGTGGAGAATATGCCACTATGTACAGTTTTGGATTTGGGTTATCCCTTTAGTTAGTCCTTGTTAACTAATTGGACAGTTTTCGGCAGAGCTTGAACATACATTAGGAAGAAATGTAGCCTAAAAAGTGTCTGCTTGAGGAGGGAAAAATGTCTGAGAAAATGTTGCACTGTGTAAAGGTCACAAAACTGTGACAAGTTTAAGCCTACTTATTATATTATAACAGCAGAATAAAATATGGTAGCCTTCCCAGTAACAATAGCAGTAATTTGCTTTTTCTGCTCAACGTCTTGACCATTTTACAAGTTCGTCATTGACCTCAGTGCAAAACTGACCAGCAACCTTTCTCATGACTGATTCGTGCTTTTACATGGAAGTATTTCCCTGTCCTGGTGTCCCAGCTTAAAGCCCAGCTGGCAACAAAGCCCCATGCAGCTGCTTGCTCACCCCCACAACACTGGGATTGAGGAGAAAATTGAAAGGGTAAAAGCTTGAAATCTCATAGGCTGAGATAAAGAGGGTTTAACAGGGTAAAAGCTGCCAAACAAGCAAAACAAAATAAGGAATTCTTTCACTGCTGCACATGATCAGGTAGGTGTTCAGCCATCTCCAGGAGAGCAGAGCCCCACCACACATAATCATTATGTCTTGTGAAGACAAATGTTATCGCTGCAAATGTCCCCCAGCACCTTCTTCTCCCACTTTATGTACTGAGTATGATGTCATATGGTCTGGAATATCCCTTGGGTCTGCTGTCCCAGCTGTGCCTCTTCCCAACCTCCCACGAGCCCCAAGCTTCCTTGCCAGCATAGCAGTAGGAAAAGCAGAAAAGGCCTTGGCTCTATGCAATCCCTGCTCAGCAATAATAAAAATATCTCTATATTATCAACCCTGTGTTCAGCACAAATCCAAAACTCAACTTTTAATTAGCCACTGAGAAAGAATTTACTCTACCCCAGCAAAAACCAGCCACCTGCTTTCATTATTGTCTCTGAAGACCAAACCAATACCAATATTGGTATTCACAAGTAAATAAGCAGAATTGTGTCTCTCTTGCCATGAATCCCTACAAAGCATAAAACAGGAGGCCTCCTTGTCTGTTGCTATCCCAAACCTTATAGTTACACTCACTCTTTGTAATTACCAGTATTTATCTCTTTTTTTTTTTATAATTTATAAAAATCTCAAAGTTATTTGCTAGTTCTAAGAACTCTGGAGATTGCTGGTTGCTGAATACTTTTTTTTCCACCTATTTTAGAAACACCATACTTTTGATTACTTTCATGATGGTCTTTCAACCAAATAAGCACACAATGGTATGTCTTCTCAGGCTAGGTGGGGACAAGTCCAATCTTCAGAAATGAAGATTCTTCCAGAGATGTTTCGTGATAGGGTCTCCACTATCAGATAAAGCATTTCCTATTCATATAACTCAACTAATCAAAGCTATTACATAAAAGTAATTGGATGGCTGGATAGGAAGAAGTTTTCTGAGAATTTTATATCTGGAAATAAAAAAGTACATCATTAGTACGGTCACAGTGACCATGTGCTTCAGTCCTAGTTCTTTTAGCTGAACTGCAAGTACAAGACAGAAACCAGAATAACTCACTACTTATAAGCTTGTTGTAGAAGAAATAGCAAATGTTGAGCTCATCTAAACTTCTCTGGGCTCAGGTGAATCTCTGCCACTGCATTATCCCTTTCTTGTTACTGGTACATGTTTTCAATTATCATAGTCTGATGGTGATTGTCTGCATAGCTCGTCCAGAATGAGGGAGAGCTGGAGCCAAGGCTGTGTCACTTCTGTTTCTACACAAAGTTCTGCATCTCTGTTGCCTCTATGTAAGTTTGCAAAACCTTACTTTATCTGTTGAACTTTGTTTCCAGATGGAAGATATCCACAAAAGCTCATTCCAGGAAATTTCACAGTAGCAGTTAGGGTTAATTACTGACTTCTCAAGTAAGCCAACAAAATTAAAATGAAGTTCAAATGGTCCTTAAAGTTCTGTATTTCAAAAAGATATCCTAGTAAGATTTTTTTCTTTGAAGTCTTGCCTTCATTTTATTCCCTAACTCTCCTTTATAGGAAAGGGGACTTTGTTCTGCTTATTGGAAAACATTTTTAAGGTTTTAATTTCAAGATACTTGGAAATTTTCAGAGGGAGACTAATAGACTTTGATGAAAGATTTTGTTCAGGGTTTGGTGCTTAAGGCATTTTAGCTTTTCAACTAGTTACAATAATAAGTCTAGAATATATTCACTGATTCAGAAAGAACCAGAAATATAAAAGTATGGGCAAGGCTGCTAATGGTTGATATTTGACATTCACTCTACAGAGAAATCAGAAAAAGATATTTTAAAAAGTACCAAGACCTCAGGCCAGAAGAGATCTGCATTATCACTGTGAGATACTGCTCTCTCAGGCAGTCATATAAAAATCCTCATGAATTTATTAAACTGTGGGAATTAAACTTAGAGTAAACAATGTAGAAAAATATAAGAAAAAAATCAACAAACATTTAAATCATTGGATGCTTGTGAAAAATTGTCTTTGTTTGGGCCCGAGGAGTAATTCTTAGAACAGAGTCTGCAGTCCTCCCTCTAATAATCTCTAATATGTATCTTTATACACTGTCTGTGTCACTATTAACACAAATGGAATTATACTTTCACTCTAGCCTGTTTCATGTGACTCTTTCAGTGTTAGCTAAAATCTTGATACCAGCCCTTTGGTTCATTAAATTCACCTGTTTTATGTTTGTGTGAGCCCCTCTGTTGCTGGACACACGAGAGCATGTAGATCTGCTACAGACACAGTCCCTCTGCTTCTGTGCACTGCTGGCAGGTGAGCTCTCAGAAGAGCTTGTGCAGAAGCCGTTGACCCCTGTGAGCTCTGTGGGCAAGATTTCAGACAGAGCAGGACTCAAAGTGGATCTAAGCTTGCTCCCGACCCTTGGTGATGAAGACCATTAAAAATCCCTCTCGTGTTTACTATGGCTATACATTGCTGTTGCCTCTCCAGACAGATGATCTAATTCTGAGCAGTTTTTGTCAGCCTGAAGGTAGAATGTCTCAGAGAGGCAAGTGTCAGTAACAGTAGCAATGACAAATAAATATTCACCTTCAACTAACAGCTGAATCAGGCCTGTCTAGGCAACTGATCACTAGATAGTATGGTGCATTGCAGTCCTGTCCAGGGGAGTCCTTTGAAGCAGTGAGCACTATCTGTGAGTCTAGGACAAGCAGAAACTGGAAGAGTTTGTCAAGGTGGTGGTTCACTGGCACTTGAGCAGATGCAGTGGCTGGCTATCTTTGCAAACAGAAGATTCTCCTCTTGCCCTCCTTATTTTCCCCCTTCCCACGTCTTTAGTCCAATCTGTCTTGTCTGTGACTGTGTATGTTTTTACCCTCTCCATGGGTCTGTTGCTCACTAGATCTTTCTGTAAGGAAAAACAGCTCAAACCCACCCAGATTTCTTTTTTTTCTGGGTTTATTTTCTGCTATTGTGATAAATTAAACTGGCTCAGAGAGGACTGAAGTATGCCAAAGCCAGCACCAGATATGCAGAAGAAGCAATTGGGAGTAAAAGCAGGCAAAGATATGGAAAGAACAGGAACTTGACTTCAGGCAGATTCGATCTGCTGAGTTTGTTCACGTCTTTTGTTTTAAGATCAGAACATAACTCTAAAGAATAGTAATTATTTATGGGCCCAGTGATGAGCTTTGTGTCATCCTGAAATTTCTGTGCTCTGGACAAGTCTCATGTATTGCTGATATACCACTGAAGCTCTCTGAGTTTTGAATCCTAATAACTTGAACTCTTTTGTTCTAACCCAGTTCTTTCAAACCAGAACCCTCATAGCCCTTGTTTGTTTGGTGTAGTTTCTGCAGCATACAAATTCCAGTATCTAAGGCAATATCCTTCTACAAGGTCCCCTGAGAGAGAATCATTTGCATTAAAGTTAGCACAGCAGTAATGCTATTTGACATATTTCATGGAGACACATCCCAAGGCATTGTTATTAATCCTTAAAAAGTGGCAAATACGTTAAAAGCAAAACAAGCAATTAAAAAGCTTTAAAAAAAAGAAAGTGAGATGGCATTCAGAAATACAAAAACTCTCCAAGTCAATTTCACAATTCAAAACCATAATAACAGGATGTTCTTTCTCCACTCAGTTGTCACTGGAACCTTGGCATTTGCAGTAGTCACAGAGCACAGACTGTCTTTAGGGCTGTAATACATAATGAACTTGGACAATGAAGACACGAGACTATTTAAAGCTTGGTAAACTATTGAGTAACCTTAGCATCAATCCTATAAAAGGCCAAAAGTCTACAGGGAAATATCATTGATATAATTATATTCTGGCTGACCTTAGTGTGAAGTGAAATACAGACAATACCATTTCAGGCTGTCTCTAGACCAGGCAGGATATCATTAACCCAGCAAATGAAGCATTGCATTAATCATTCCTATGATTTGATCCTGTCATTTGATGCAAGACAAAAAGTGCCCTGCCTTATGGCTAACCCTTTGTGTCTCTCAAACTACTCCACCTTTAATCCCCTAAAACATCAGTTTTGAGTCTAAATAATTTATTTTATTAATTCTGAAGGTTTATTTATGAATACACAATAGAAATGTTTAGCAAAAGTTGCTATGATGAGACAGTAAAATGGTTACTAGATTGTTGCCATTTTCACAAACTGTTAGGGAAAATCAGCTTCACTTCTCTGTAAGTTGCACTCTGCCCTTTGCTACTGTGTCATCAGGGGAAATCATTGGGGAGCTCACCAATCTGGCCTTTTATAATTGATGTTATTGTAGAACTGCATGTCAGTCAACCTGAGACTGTACTAGGTGTTGCACAGTCACAAAATTCAAGTGTAAGTAGAGGTTTATGCTACTTCATATTTCCTTAAGTGCCAATAACGCACACAAAAACATAGGAAACTATATAAATTGTTGAGAGCTTAAGTGCTAAGTAGAAAAAAGGCTGCTGTCATTACCCTGTGAAATGAAATAAGAATAGCCATTCCCAATCCCACTGCTCTAGAGGAGAGACTGGAAACTGATCCTCTGCAAAGCAGTGAAGTGCCATGGGGCCTGTGGACTTGCAATCCTAGGAACAGCACAAATCCAGCTCTACGTTCCCTCTGGTTTGCACCATGTTGGTTCAGTTTCTTTGCTTTTGCTACTCTGAAGCCAGCCAGGAAAAAAACAGGGTCCTATTTCCAAATAAAAGAAGATAAAATAGTTAGGTTGAAATACCTGAAAATGTGTACTAAAGGGACTATTCTACAGCATCTGCCAGAGAAACACTTTTATATTGCCGAAATACCTTTTGCAGGAAGACTGTCTAACAATATAAACTCATTTGAATATGAATCCATTACTAAGTAGTGATCTGACTACTAATTAATTGAGACCAGACACCTAACAACACACATATTTTCTTTGCTAGCTCCACTTTTCCTTTTTAATATTTATTTACATGTTTTGTTTGGGACCAAATTACAGTATATCTTGGTCTTGAGGGTTATTATAGCTAATGATACACTTATAAAAAGTTAAATTGCTATCTAAGCCATCAAAACAGCTGACTAAAGGATTAAGACATATGTCTGGATAGATAAAATATTCTTTGCAGCTCCTATATTCTGGGACAGCTATTAAAGGTCTTAACTCAGTTTTAGTTATTGCATTCATAGCCAAATGACCACTTTCAGTATTGCATAAATTGGTCATAAACTAAATAGGAGCATGAGGATTTTGATGAAAAGCAATAAAATGTGTACAGAAGTGTTGAAAATCTGTGAATTACATTATCAAAAAGATTCATACTTGCTAAACCTGAAAAGTGCCGAAGACAGGCTCTGGCTCATCAAAATTGTCTCTGAGGAGTGGACATAGGCATCTCTTGTGTGAATGGAGTAGTGTGACCAAGAGCTAGGCATCTCCTTGAGGAAAGCTGACCATGCCAACAGAGTGCACAGCTTAGAACTCACCATGTTGTGATGCTATGGCATGAGGCATTTGGTTTTCTGAGGACTGTGTAAGCAGTTCAGAATTGGTGTAGTAGCTGAGATCTAGTATATGAGGCATCTTCACAGAGGGCTGCTACTTTTCCACAAGGGCTTTATCTGGGGTACACTAGGATAAATTAANGGGGGAGAAAAATCAAAACTAAAAGAAGGAGACATGGCAGGATACAGGATAAGGAAAGAGAAAATTAGGTGTTCTTATTTCTTGGTGAGTCTTTCTATAAAAAACATGCAGAACCATGCCAGAATTTACCAAAACTTGCATTCAGATCCATAAGCTGATTTTGATACACAAAAATCAGCATGACTTTGGAAGTGGAGAATGAAGATTTGTGCTTAAAATGAAACCTTAGCAACATCAGCTTTGTTCTAGAGCAATTCTTCCTGCTGCAGCTGTGAATTCAGCTGTGGTGTAATGCATGTGGCCTGGGATCTCCCAAAAGTCTTATTCAGAGGAAAGAAACTGTGAGAAGATAAGGAAAAGATGATTCTTCTTTCAGTAAGTGCTCACAATTTTCTGCCAGCCCCAGTTAATATATCCAAGCCTTGATTTATATATCTTAAAAATACTGAGCTACTCCCAAATCAGGCTACGTCCCTGGAGAGAACTAGATGGGTTAAGGTTAAAATTCCTTGGCAATGTTCAACCCTTTTAGGGGAAGAAAAGCAGAGCAGCAAGGCAGAGTGAGGAGAGATGAACAGCAACAGACAGACTGACTGACTCCTTTGGATTTTAAATTGAAAATGCTAGAAGTGTGTTTTCCCTGGTAATTGGTGTATATCTGAGTATTTTGTCTAACATGAAGGTAAGAAAATTGCTTACTTAATTTATACTGATGAATTGAATGTGGAAAGTGCAATGAAATATTAATTTATATGGAGAAATAGTTAGCTGAAAAAAGTAATTGGACAGCATTACAAGAAGGAAGAAAATTTAAAAACAAGCTTGCTCAACAAAGCTGAAAAATCTGTGTGCCTTTTTCCTTTTCTTTCTTAAGCTGACTAGTGTATAGATTGCAGAAAGTGCTAACAACTGCATGACCTAAAAAAGGGATGATGAAAAAGGAGAAAAGCAAAGTAAATTTGATTTTACTTCTTCTTTTTTTTTTTTTTTTCCTTCCAGGTGCTGGGGATTTTTCTGTTGCTGGAAGTTTCAGGCTTCTTTCCCATTTTTTCCAGGTGAATATTTATTTAATAAAATACATGCTGAAGGTTAAGCATGTGTAATTGTGGTCCAGATGTGAGGCAGGGTTTCAAGAGGTCATCAGGTATATTTCCTGGGAGAAGTACACATGGTTTGATGTCAGCTCTGGCAGTGTCACCAGTGACTACAACAGTGAGGCATTTTGGTGTCCTTTAACTTCTATCCAGAGGAGTCAGCCATCCTTGGGGAAGCGAGTGCAAAGTGGTGGTGGGAGGCACGGCACCCCAAGTCTGTGAAATACAGCACAGCTCACCCCAAGCCAGTCCCAGGGACAGATTGCACCCTCAGTGCCTCCAATAGAAACTGGCACTTCTGGCTCATCTTTAGGCCAAGTGAATGTGTTGTTTCTTCCTTCCAATGGCTAGAAAGGCCAAGCTGGGACTGATTTCATTTTTACACATCCTAGTGTTTTTTTAGTAAACCTGGTCATATCCCTAATTATTATTGAAGATTTACTTTGGCTTTCAGGAAAGTTTTGCACTCATGCTTATGGATGGAAATCCCTGATGATTTGCCTCTCTCTTTTCTTTTGTTTGTTGTTTCTTTGAAGGGTGGGTGGGTGTGTTTTTCATTATTGTGTTTTTTTGTTGTGTTTTGTTCGTTTTTTGTTCATTTTTTAATGAATACCGGAGCAGCCCTTCTCCTCCAATCCATTGCCGCTGGAATTCCTTTGGCCCTTGGTCCGAGTGCAATGGCTGTACTCAAAAACAGGTATAGATGGACACATCTTTTCTGTATTCATAACCTCATTTGCATATGCTTTTTTCCTCAGTAATTAAGAAGCCAATCTAACATTAAATCAGGTGCTCAGACAAAAGCCCCAGTGGAACAAGGAGGGTGAAGAGCAAAGAACTAAGAAGATAAATCCTCCAGTCTGGCCAATAGGTTTCCTTTCAAAGCTATGATGTTCATGTTGTAAAATAATTTGTGGTACTTTTATTTTGGTGGTAGTTTCAAAAAGCTCAGCTGAACTGTCCAGTAAACAGAGATATTCCTCCACTGATGCTGTTTTGTACCAATTTCACTGACTTGGCATTAGCAGCATCATGTCACAAGGGAAGAAAACTTTGTTGCAAAGTGTTACCTTCAATGAAAATAAGTTGATGATTTTTACACTGCACCTCTATAGATGTGCAAGACACTTGCTTTTGATTTTCCTTCTCATTTACTTTGATGTTACATCTGTTAAGGAGGGATTAGTCAAAACTGAAGATGTGCCATGAGACAGTACTTACTTTTTTTAGAAACAAAAACTAGCCCACTGGATGTAAGATTTTATCATCTTCCTTAATGATGTTGTTTACTTTGAAAAACATTAAGAAATTTACATCAGGCATGGTTAGTCCCATTAAAAATGTAAGAAAACACATTTCTTAGCAGCTTTCTCTTGACTTCAGTCACAGATTTTTCATTAAACCAAGCCAAGCTCATGCACCAGACTAAAGACATTATGGAGAAAAGTGTTGTCTTTGTATTAACTTGAGAGTTTACTGCTATATGATGGCAATACCATGTGGCTGTTCTCAGAAAGAATAGTGAATGTCTAGAGTAGTAGAAGTATCTTCACAGCAGGAAACTGTTCTGGGTTTGCATTTGGATTTTTTAAGCTCTCCTTTGATTTGCATTCAGATTAGGAGACGGACAGTGGCAGTTTATGGCCAGTATGGAGGAAACCCCTGCTCTGGGGATACCTTTGAAACAAGACCCTGCACCCCCACAAGGGGATGCCCAACAGAAGATGGCTGTGGTGATCGGTTCAGGTGTTTCTCAGGTACCACCCAAGACCATTTTCAGTGTTTTCTACTCATGAAGCTAAGAAAATAACCTTGTTATCTTTCAACTTCAGTAAATGGGCAATGTGTTTGCAGAGTTCTTGATCTACAAATTATTCTGACTTAGGTGAATGTTTCCTTTGCTTCCAGCCTTGACTATGCATACTTTTAATTTAATCTGGAATATTACAGAGCATTGAAGATAATATGCTGTAGCCCTGGGAAGCCCTCTAACTTGTTCTGCCTTACTTATTTGCCCCAGAGAACAGTTTTTTTTCATTATAAGAAGGTTGTTAAGGAATGCAACCTTACACTGATGTCTTGCAGCTGTTCTAGGCTATTTCCAATCATGAAATTACCTGGATCATGGAAACTAATGCTCCATAAAATGTATCCAGGCAGCTCCCATTACCTTCACAGAGGAGCACATTATCTTGTAGGTAGACATTTATCACAGAGGACCATGATAAACATGTTTTGGTGCTACTAGGGAGACAATCACAGTTAATCTCCAGTGATTGGGTCAAAGGGTGAAAGCTTAGGAAGCTGATCTAGAAGTCAACTGTTCACTAATCTATCATAACCCTTGAATGGCTATGGGTCAGTGTGCTATGCACTATTTCTTTATGTCTACATTTAATGTTTCACAAGCCTACATGGGCACAGGCTGTTCATCATGGGAGTGAATATACTAATTAATGTAGTAGATTAATAGGATTTCTGCTTTGATTTTAGGTGCTCTATTTTTAAACTAACAAGCACTTCTTTCTTCATGCATGTTTGCCCTGATTTAGGTCAGTGCATTAGCAGATCCCTAGTGTGCAATGGCGATCAGGACTGTGAGGAGGATGGTGCAGATGAAGATCGATGTGAAGAGAGGAAAACTATATGTGATATTGACAAAACACCTCTGAATTCAGAACTTACAGGAGCAGGGTAATGTTCTGTTCCAGGCTCAGTAGTACTGGTACCAAATGCACTTACATTTGATGTATTTGCAAGCTCTGGGGATACAGATAGGCTTCCTGGGCTTATAGTAAAACATCCCATATGCAAAAGTGTTCTTTACAACTGCTTCCTCCATGCCAGCAGTTCAGTGGTCCAGGTACAGGACATGAAGCATAGAATAAAGCTTTTA
This sequence comes from Thryothorus ludovicianus, assembly GCA_013397245.1. Lineage (NCBI taxonomy): Eukaryota > Metazoa > Chordata > Aves > Passeriformes > Certhiidae > Thryothorus > Thryothorus ludovicianus. Next base: position 85,332 of record VZTB01003115.1, on the reverse strand, counting down.
GTGTTTCATTCCTGCTGTTGAAAGACAGCTACTAAAATATGAAATCAAATTCTACTAGTAACACATGATCTTCAGCATGGAGAAAATGAGCCAGCAATGTTAATTCTTTTTGTTCATTGCTGTTGAATTTAGCAGTCTAGATTCAAATGGATTAATGTTTATACTCTGAACTGCAACCTAGCAAAATAATTGTTTTAAGTTTCTTTGGTGTTGATTTATCACTTGTTGTGCAATACAATTCAGATATAATAAAACCTGCCCCATTTTGGAATGGATGCCCTGTTGTTTCTGTGTTGCAGTAATTGCTCAAACAATGAAACTTAAAATCAGTCGAGATACGTATAAATATCAATCTCTATAGATAATGATGTGTTAATTTTTGTTGAAAAATCAAGACCAACATTTTCCTTTCAATGTTGTAATATTATAATATGCTATGCATACTGCAGTTCTGCATATATAAAAATCTATCAGGTGATACCCTCTTGTGATAAATCAGCCTGTGATTGATCATGATTTGCAGATAGAGCACTCAGTTATAATGGCTCTGTAATTTTTGTCTCTATCTTAATTGCATATTTTTTCTTCTTGTAGCTTTGATATTATTACTGGTGAGACTAAGGGAAGAGTCATTCATACGAAAAGCTTTGGAGGGCAATGCAGAAAGGTCTTTAGCAGCGATAGGAGAGAATACTACAGGCTGAGTGAAAGTGTTCTTGCTTATAATTTTCAGGTATGTTTCCATTAAGCATAGCTTTGTATTTACACTCAGGATTAAATCTGGGACAATGATACAAAGCTTTCAGGGGCCCTTGGCAGGTTCGCTTCCCTAAACACTGCTTACTGACACCTGTACCCTCTCTGCAGTTGCTTATTATTTTGAAATACAAATTGATGTATATCTTGCTAAAATAAAAGCAGAAAAACTATTGATTTCTTAGATGTGATTTCTAAATGTCTCACAGACTGAATATAAAGCTAATTTCCTTAGCATAAGCAGTGACCTGAACCACCCTAAGAAATGCTTTGGGGAGTGAAATACAGGGTTTTGGCATGCTTTTGGTAGACATTCTAAAGATGTTTTGTTTGAAGTCACTGTCTCAATTTGTTTGTCTCACATTTATCAAAAGCATGCCAAACAATCCATAATGTACTTTACTGCAGAGCATAAATACTTGAGATATATATATGAATGCATTTCCGTATTTTCCCAATAGTGTGCAGTACTTTTGATAAAATCTAAAATGTATTCAGCCTGAAAAACACATCAGCTTATTTTGCATCAGAAAGGCCTTGCTCTACTCTATAAGCTGTCATTTTTAAATCCTACATGAAGCTCTTCATACAGATGTCTATCTTTCACCTTCTAGGTTAAAGTTCAGAATGATTTCAGTTATGAGTTTTTCAACAGCACCTGGTCTTACATGAAATCCGTAGAGCGGTATGAAAATTCAAACAGATACAAAAACACAGAGAATAAAAATCTGCAAAAGGTATGTATAACTTGTCACTGCAGCTTTGTATTTTGCATAAATATTTTCATTATTTTATTCATGTGGTTTTGTAGTGAGATGAAAATGCTTGTTTTACAAAGAAATTTTTGACACAAAGTGCATGACAGTAAATATCCTGTAAATCCTTCAAAAAGAGATCACTGGTTTGCTTGTCAGTCCAGAGGAGTTAGCTGCTGTTTCTACTTCCTCTGTCTTACCTATTTAGTAGTAATTTATATATTTACTGTTTTTCTTTCTATTTAAGGGAGAAATCATTGGCTTCTTCTCATAATTGAGTCATCTTTTTCTTTTTTTCAAGTGGTTTATTGCCTTTTTTTTCTCCTACCTCTTTGTCAGTATAGTGGAGTAAAAAGATTGAAATACTTCTGTGGTTAAAATTAACTTATTTTATAATGCATTTTCCATTAGTAGAACTCCATTAAGAGAGAAATATGGTGTTTTTAACAGCCAGGAGGTCACAGTGCTTATGCCTTTTACATATTTTAAAAGGAGCATTAGATAAATAATTTGAGAGTAATTTTCAATTGTGAAGTACAACCTCTATCTTACAGAAAATAAAATCAAGTAACAAATGTATGCATTTTATGGTCTCCAAGCAGACATTAACAATGACATATTTTGAGACTCAGCATAATCAAGTTCAAAAGAAACTTTGAGAGTCTGATTGAACAGTATTGTGTAGGCATATCGGATTTTATAATTAAGCAGCATCCTCAAAATGGCTAGAGCCTCTTACAACAAAAGCCTAGACAAAACAAGGTGCAAAGAACAACTGTACTGCCTGTGATTTGCTTTCAGAAAAAAACATGTTAAGCTTCTTCTGTAGTATTCTGATTCTGCAAGCCCCTATTATCTTCGAAGAGTGAAATCTCACTTGTCCTTATGCTAGTTTTCAGCTACACAGAAGGAAAAGATGTTGCAGCAATTATAAATAAAGCTCCAACCTAATTTCATGACTTCAGGGTGTTCTTTTTGCATTTACTGTGTTGCTTAGACATATCTAACAGCTCTGTAAAGCTGTTGGGTAATTGCCAATAGAACGTGTGTGCCATCTGGCTGTTAGGAGCCACTTTGACATTCACATGGAGCATGACTGATGGCTTTTTCTTCCCCCAGAGTAAGCAGCTGATGGTTGTTGAGAACAGTGTGGAAGTTGCTCAGTTTATTAACAACCGCCCAGACTTTCTCACTCTCGCGGAGCCTTTCTGGAAGGAACTGTTCAACCTTCCAGTCGTCTACGAGTACAGCGTCTACCGAAGACTGATTGAACATTTTGGGACACACTTCCTACACTCTGGGTCTCTAGGAGGACATTACAAAGTTATTTTTTATATAGATACTGACAAAATGAACGCAGAAGGTAGAGTACTAGAGTGTTTGTTGCAGAAAGCAAAGTCAGTAATCAAGAAAAAAAATTCATATGTATGTTTTTCCAGCTAATGTCTAAAACCAGGTAACAGACTTCTACAAATTACTACATTCTCTTCATGGTCAAAAGAAAGAAGACTAAAAAATGTGCTCAAACCACAGCATTTAGTTCTAGATCCATATTTGTGACCTGCAGTGCTCTGAGTATATATTAAAAAGATTATAGTCAGTTTAGGACCTCCTCAGTCTAAACTTGAATATAAATCTCAAACAATGTTGAAGTTTAAAGGTTACATGGAGATGAAGGTTGAGTAAAACTGTGTAAAGCAGAAAAAATTACAGAGTAAACACTAGAGTGGCATTTTTAATAGTAATCAGTTGGAGCAGTGCCATAGAATTAGGGACTACTGAGAAAATAAATGATACTGTAAACTGTTCCCAGATACACCTCATGCCTCTGAGCATTCATCCATAAGTTTTAACAATGTATAGATCTTCCCACAGCACACAAATGCTGGTTCATTGCCTTCTAGTTTTCAGTGTAGTACTTCATGACCTCTCTAACCAGTGCGAGACTTGGAAGTGAATCCAACGCACTTTCTGTGTACAGTATTGTTAATGGATGGATTACCTGCAGGTGTCAGCATAACAAACTTGTACAAGTGTACCTCATCAGGCTGGAATGCACTCATTGTGAGAAAGAAGAAGAAGGAATGCACCAAACTGGATGAACTGCTACTGACTTCTTCAGGTAAATGTTCAATGGAGACTCACACAGTTCTCATGTATCCATCTCTCATCTCAGGCTAAATAGCTGTCAAAATGAGGAGCAGGTGTGGATAACTTTAATGAATTCTGTCCTTACATGCTGAACCCAGGCATCAAGTGTCTGGTTTAAAAGGCTTTCTGGCACTTTTCAATTATTGCTAATGTTTTCCCAGTAAATACTTTTCTGGATGTCTTAAGTTAGAGCTGCCAAGACACCTGGAAAAACAGATACCTCCTGTATATGATCAGTGTAGGAGCTCTTGATCTGGGCACAGGTGGTTGAACTGCACCAGTGTGTCCTTTCACTACTTGCTAGCAGAGTTTTTTTGTGTATTGTTTCTATTTCCATTTGTAAACATAGCAATGCCCACATTTTATGTATTTCCTATCCTGAATGTGCAGGAAGCAGTGGCAATAAAATTAAAGGAGACCCTTACATAGAAGGAGGAAGCCCAGGTGCTGTTGCTGGCCTTAGTTATCTAGACCTGGATGATCCTGCTGGGAACAGTCGAATGTACACCTTGTGGGCTGCATCAGTGACAGACTATCCCAGAGTAATTAAGAAAAAGGTAAGGCTATTTTCCTGAAGCAGCAGGAAAGGTGAAGAGGTGAGCCAATGGGATCACCTCAAGGGGAGAAATGATTAAGCTACAGCTGATGATTTATCATGCTGTGATCTACACTCATTTTGTTTTCAGATCACTTTGTAAAAAAGGAAAGTTCTCAGAAAGAAAATGCTGTGGAGCTAATATGATTAGGTGCATCACAAACCTAAGTCCATTGACAGGTCAATATCAGCCTTCAGTGACTTTAGTGGAGTTCTGGTTAGGAATAGAGGGTCATGTTAGCATTGGGGAAAGACCAGATTTGAGATAGCCCCTTTCCCAAAATGTATATGGGTATGTCTATGTGGCTTCCACTTCACTCACCAACTTCTGCATATCCCTTTTATCTGTCCTCCTTCACTTTGCATCCAGAAGTTTAGCAAAGCTGGAGATTCTTCAAGTCAGACAGTTCAGAGCTGGGCATGGCCCTATTCACTGCTACCTTGTCTGTGTCCCTTTAGGGAACTGCCCAAGTATCCAGGAATGGTATAAACCCCAAATATTTCTGTGAGGAAGTTTTGAGCTAAATGTAAAATCATATAATATCATTAAGTAATCAGTTTGAAGGCAAAATATTTTCAATTTTTGTTGCCTTTGATCACTGTCCATTGAAATGCCATAGTAGTCTCTTTAAATATCTTCTTTTTTTTTTTTTAAATGCTGGGAACATCTAGGGGAGAATTGCATTGGTGGTCTGTGTCGTTCTTTTTTCTCACCTGTATTCTCATAGCACAAATATATTTAAACATGACTGATATATCGGTAGCTTTAAGGGATGCTTTTAAACAGAATTTGCTTTTCATAAAAAGGCTAATATTAAATACTAACATAAGATTTTAGCTAATTAGCAAATTAGATAATCTAATGTGCTAACTCCCATTTGCAGAAGCATATGTCACAAATTATTTGGCATGAGGAAATGTGTTTATAAACTCTTATATCCCAGTCACAACGTTTCATGTGCATGTTTTCCTACTGTGTGTAGCTAACACCATTATATGAGCTGGTAAAGGAAGTGCCCTGCTCCTCAGTCAAAAAGCATTACCTAAAACAAGCCATTGAAGAATATATGGCTGAAAATGATCCCTGCAAGTGTCAGCCTTGCCAGAATGGTGGTGAGGCAGCTGTGGAAGGAACACAGTGTGTGTGTTACTGCAAGCCTTACACCTTTGGAGCAGCTTGTGAGCTGGGAACTCTCGTGCAGGATCAGCCAGGTCAGCACTCTTTAAACCCGGGAGAATTTAGAAGTGGTAAAATGTCCTTTCCTGCTTCCAGACTCTGTCTGTCCCACTGTACATCCATGCACTGGCTGCTGGGGAGAGATAACACTACAAACAAATAGCGTGGGGAGGGTCATGCCAAGCCTGAGTCTTTGTTTAGCATGTCTAAACAGTCCTTAGCAAAGAACTGTTTTTATTATTAGTGTTAAATACAGTGGACAATGCTAACTGCTCATGCAACCATCTATAAGTAAGTACATATCCTAAATTAATTATCAATGACTTCAAAAATTTTTACTTTTTAATTGTATAATTCGTAGTAGCTGATAGATGTTTTTATGTTCTCTCAAACACTGATAATTTATAGCCTCTGTGGAATTATACCTATGTCAAAGTCGGGGAAAGATAGAAGATTAGATTATTGCAATCTGGAATTTTCTTTAAGGGCGCAGTTGGGGCCATCTCTATCTTTGAAAAGCCTGTGCCTTTAAACCTCTCAGAGGGCATGCATTAAAGAGAGAGAGGTTTAAATAGAGTAGTTTTCACATTAAACCAAATATTCCCAAATGTTGCACAGGCGTTGTTGATGGACACTGGAGCTGCTGGTCTCCTTGGAGTCCTTGTGCAGGGGGAAGGAAATCTAGGAGCCGAGCCTGCAACAACCCCTCCCCGAGGGGAGGTGGGAAGGCCTGCCTGGGAGAGCAGCGTGAAAGCAAAGCATGTGAAGATGAAGAGTTGCAACATCTTCGGTGAGTAATAAAAAAACACTTGGAGACAACTGCTGAAAGATTTAAAGATTTGTTTCAGAGGGGTGCGTAAACTATTGAATTCAAGCTGATCACTTACTGAGCTTTAATATTTAAGTTGAAAGAAGATGAAATTCAGAAGCTGTGAATGTCATAGAAGATAAGGCTAGAAAATGGGGTAAAAGCCAGTAAACTTGACAGCATTCTATTTACCACTCTCTTGGATAGCCCGGCAGTGCCTGATTTCAATATAATCATGATGTAATTGTACACATAAGAGTCTTGGAAATGGGCTTCACTGAGAAGTATAGCATTTTGAAAGGAAAGAAGACTAAATTCAAACTAAACTGTACTTTTGTTTGTTTCATAGCTTGATTGAACCACACTGTTTTGATTTATCCATAAATCCTACAGAATTTTGTTCACCTCCTCCTCTCTTAGAAAATGGATTTGTTCAAGTGAGTTATTTCTATTGCTCTGTTATCTTTTCTATCCCTACCTGCAATGTCTTTTCTACAGTTAATATAGATACTGACTTCCAAAATTGTTTCTCTTGGCAAGCTTAGTATCTGACCTAGTGAATAGCCACTCTTGTAGCATTTTTCACTGTCTGAAGTTTACATGAGTATGCAAAACTTCAAATAAAATAAATGAAAGTTAATAATAAAAGGTTAAAAAAAAAAAAAAAAGTTTGTAAAAACCAAAAAAACTTCACCCTCAAAACCAGAACAAGATCTTTGCTTCTCTGGACCATGGTACTGACAGACAAAAGTCATCTACTTGTCCTTTATTCCATATATATGTTAAAAATTTACTTAGCCATGTGGATTACATATAAAATCACAACAAACAAGAGCGAAAAAATGTTCAGTTATCCAGGAAGTCCATAACAAAATTATAACTCTGTAACTCACTATTCTGCTTTCTCTGGTGAAATGAAGACCTGGCAAGGTTTTTGGCTCACCATAGCTAAGGCCTATTGGCAAGAAGGACTAATTCCTTCCTTGGAGGAAAGGATTATGCTTTCTTCATGTTATCGTGGTGTCATAAGTCACTTTGCTCAATAAATAGATAAAAGGATTAGCTCAAAATTAATTAGTTGCCTCTGCAGAACTGCAAACCTACGGCAAGATCCAAAATCTTGCCCTCTCTCTTTTGCTAGTGATTTTTTTTTTTTTAATTTGCAGTCAGTAGTTGTCTTCTACATTGATATTTTTGGTTCACAAACTAAGGGTAAAACCCTAACAATTCATGGAGTAGTCTCAATTTTTTTGTAAAACTTCTCCTTAGAAGACAGTGAAATATAAAATGAGAAGAAACCTGTGACTTCAAGTCCACCATATTAATCTTTAGAAAGCTGATAACATGCCATTCTAAAAACTGGCAAAGCCATTTACTCTCCACTGATCTCCCCCCAGCTTAAGGCTCTTCAACATCTTATCCTGCCCTGCTAATGTTTGCTAACAGCCATATTTGCAATTTGTTTATACACCATCAGGAGAGCACTGTTCATACCCCTTTTGATCACATTTTGTGACTTGATAACCAGGATTTCCCTCCAATATTCCAGACTCTCTCATCACTGCATTGCAGAGTAGCAATAATACTTCTCAGCATCCTCCCAGCTGCTGCATTCTGAGATCAGAGAGTTCAGTGCTGCTGCTAGTTCTTATATTTTACATCCAAAATTTCACCTGTTCATTTTCTTTCAGAATGCTGAAAACTCATACCCTGTTGGGAAAAACATTGTTTATGCATGCAAACATGGATATTCTCTTGTTGGTGATCCTGTTGCTAAGTGTCTCAGTAATTTACAGTGGCAAGTTGGAGAGAGATATTGCCAGGGTATGTTTAACTGATTCTTGTTTTGAACTACAGCTCCATTTCTGAATTCCAATGGAACACCTCAGAACCTGCTTTCCAGCTACAATGGGGGGAAAAGGCACACCTGTATTTCCCACTTCCCTAGACATAATCAGGTCTAGATTGACTTATATTGCGAGTCCACATATTTTAATGCAGAATTAGAAACATACCAATAAAGTCTAGTTTTAAGAGAGGCTAGAACTGAGGGAGACTAAATTCCAGCCCATGAGTTACTTGTTGCTTACTTCAGTCCTAGGGCTATATGCAAGAACCATAAGAATTTTAAGCACTGCTGTTCAACAGCTTCCTTTCCTTCTTTCAAGCAGGACTGACTGCCCACTGAAAGGTAGCTGAATCCACAGTGTTTAAAGGCCATCCCTGTGTGTACCAGGACATGTTCTCCCAGGGTCCCACATGTGTGATATCCCATTACTAGGAAGCTGTTGCCTAGTAGGAACTGTCAACAGGAACATAGGTCCTAAGGACAGGGAAGCCCTCAAACAGCTGCACCTGCAGGCAGTAGGAGAAGATACTGTCTCTGTATCCTTAGTTTTGCATGTTTGACTGGTGTGATGAGTTAACATCCTGACTGGTATGTTTCTACAGAAAAGTCAGCTAACCTCACTATTCAATTCTTTAAAGAATTTTTGAGAAAATAAAATACATGACTGCTTTATGCAATCCACTGATTTACTGTGGCTGTCTCAAATGCTTCAATCCGCAGAAACAGCTTGTCTCCTGCCTGAACTGGAGGGAGATTTGCAAGGAGAGCCATGGAAACCTGTGTACGAGATTGGTGAGAGGATAACTCTGTCTTGTGCACATGGCATGCACTTGGAAGGGGCACACTCCATTTTGTGTGAGCCCAGCCTCAAGTGGTCTCCTGATGTGAAGACTATCCAGTGCAAGAGAGCAGGTAAGCCACTGCAGTCCTCAAGTACAATGCAGGACTTTCTTTCCTGGAGTTTATTCCCAACTAAGCTTTATGTAGTTTAGATACATACAGAGCTATTGCTGAGACAGTAATGGAGAAGCCATATTTACCTCACCAGCATGAAGCACAGAAACATCGGGATGTGTTTTCTGTGGTCCATTCAAATAAATTACCTGAAGCATTTCATTGAAGTTTCATTAAGGCTTTTTGCCTCCCACTCCCGTTTTGCCATCAAGTGTTGTTACTATTTTAAGAGTTTGCCTGGGATTTATGCTGTCTGTTCTGCCACCCAAATGTGTTTCACTTTTCACATATTGTATAGCACTACCATCATATGGAACGACACCTTAAGAGTTTTTCTATCTGGAAGCTGTTCAGTGCACCAGAGCCTCTTGTGACAGAGGAAAACAGGGCTGGGTGACTGCTTTTGCTGATCTGGCAGGCAGGCAGCTGATAGGAAGTAAATATCCAGGAAATGGAAGGAAAGGGAAAATGCCGCTTTAAGTTCATGCTGTTTAAGCTCTAGTTTGATATGGGCAGGCAGTGGCAGAAAGGGAAGTAGGCTATAGCTTCAAGCAGCTCATAGAAAACAGCAAGTATTTCTCTAGAGCACTGCTGTAGTGCTGATCAGTGACACAGAGGCACCCAAGCAGCTTGTGCTTCAAGCCTGCCACATCTTCGCCTAATGTCCCAGATATTCACCTGGGGAGACCCTTGACTGGGCACAGCAGCCACTGCTGCAGGAGACTAGGCACAACTACATTTTTTCTGTCCTCTCCTTATCAGCCAATGCTGCTGATTGTGCCTCAACTGCAGAAAAAGGAAGGTGACAGTCAGGCTTAGACTTCAAGAGACAACATTCCTGTGAGATTCCTGGTGTAAGTCATCTGCTATCCTAAACACATCAACAGGAAGTAGTAATTTCTGAAGGAATAATGAAGCTGTACAGTTTAGCTGCTGGTAAACTGCCAGAGTAGCAGTGCTGAACTGCTGTTACCAGTTACTTAGGCTTAGCCTCAGTGACTGATTTTCATTTGTTTTTTTGGGTTTTTTTTGCTAAAATCATGTTCTGAAATTCCAGCAATAATTGGAATTTCAAATGCTTACATCAGAAAGAAACAAACAGTTTGTGTGTGACTGTATGGGAGCCTTATATTAGTATAAAAGTTAAAAAAATAAAGGACAACAATTGGATTAATAACAGTTAAAAACTTAAGGAGTATAAGATATGAAGGGTAAAAAATATGAAGATAAGTATTCACAGACACAGTGGCATATATATGTTTGGATGGGAGTGTGTAGTCACTATGCAACCAGCTGCCCAGGGGATGAAGAAAATGCAGTGATTTTTGGGGAAAATTTCCCCTCTGCAGGAAGACAGTGTTATGCTTGCTGTCTGTATTGTAATGCACTGCAACTCTTACTTTTTCTTTTCTTTTTTTTTTCTTCTTCTCTGGTAATTTTTCTATTTTGGTTAGCAAGTCTTAATCTGTAAGGGAGGTATTTTTTTAGGAAAGGCAACAATCTGGAGTACTAAATTTTCATGCTAGCAGACACATTCTGAAAAAAAAACTCAGGATAAAACTTCCTTAGAAATCCATATGGATTTAGCAAAGTCTTGCTGTTAACAATGCACAGAAACCTACAAAGAAATGTTTACCAAAATTTGGAATACAACTCTCTTCTTTAAGACTGGTACACCTGCGATCATGAAAATTCCCCAATAATTACTATTATTTCTATTTTAAAAGCTGATATAAACTGAGTACAGATGGTGGAATTTGTAGTTTTCATTATCATCATTGTATAAATATATTTGGGTTCACCTAGGGGTTTGGATGCTTAGCTTTTCTAGTGACAGCAGTAAAGTCAATAATTCTGAAACCTAATGACAACTGTACCCAGCTATGATTCAGCATTGCTAAATTTAGCAGAAACATATAACTGCTGCAGAAATGAGATGAATGTTTAACATAGTACCTGTCTTTCCATCTGGCTGGTGACCCATGGATAAATTACTGAGCAGTAACTTTGCAAAGTGTATCATATCTTTTTAACACTGTTGATTACTTCCCTGTAGTAGATACTTTTAATGACCATGTAGGATGTGACTTTTTGTCATGACTATATAATTCAGTGCCTTTTAAACTCAACTGATAATTTCAGAGTAGACTCTAATAACCCTTGTTTTTCTGACCCTTAATATCTGTGTGTTCTACTTCAGTGCCCAGTGTGAAAACAGAAGAGCAGAAAACAGAGCCTAAATGTCAGCCATGGGAGAAAGTTTATCAGTCAGAATGTGTGTGCAAAATGCCCTATGAGTGTGGGTAAGTTCAGGCTCAGCTTGGCAATTAGATTCTCACTTTATTCAAGACTAATTACATTTCTTAAGTTTTCAGTCTGTGACAAAAGAGAAAACTTTACTTACTTCAGGAAGAGATATTGTACTTGTTTTGCTTTACATGTCAATCAATGTCCTCTTCATCACTTACCTGCCTTATCAGAACTGTCAGTGGGTTTTAGCAGTGCTGGAATTTGGTTGGATGACAGAAGGTGAAGGCATAATTTTGCTTGATCTGTGAAATAGATAAAAAAAAAGATAAAGTTATATTTTCAAGATTTAGAGGATTGAGGAAAAGTTAAAACAGGGACCTTTGGGACACAAACCATCAAAGCAATAAGCTAGTGAAATAAAGCAGATTTCTTTTCACTGCTGAGAGACTAGGGGGTTATGAAAGGCACAGTAATTTAATTTCATCTGATATTTACACAGCAGTTTTCACAGACCAGTCATGTCACTTTTCCTGACTTCATAACTTGCAGATTAGGCTTTGCTGTTTCATGTGTGATCTAAGCCTGTATTCTGCAATAAGCAATGCAGAAGAAATAATGTAAATGAGAAATGAGAAAGTCTGTCTGTTCTTTGAAAGACACAAAAGTAAGAGAACCAAAGCAGAGGAGGAAATGGCTCTGAAAAACAGATGTACCAAAGTGTTCAGCACTCCAACATCTGGGCTGGTTTGCATAGACTGGATGACATCTCCTGTCAAGTCATTGCTATAAAGTGGGTGCAAGCTCTGGATATGAAATCTGGCCAGGTTTATGTGACTGAGATGAGCAGTTTGGAAGCTAGGAAACAGACCAAATAGGAAGAAACTGTGAAGGCATCTCAAGTGATTTCAAGGTAGAACTTCCAGTGGAGGAGGCATGCTTCACATCAGGCATGTAGACCAATGCATGATGACACTGATTTTAAGACAAGATTAGCACTCTGAAAATCTCAAAATTAGTGAGCTTAGTTCAGGTGCAGATCCACTGGGTAGTTCCCTAGTACCCACTGGGTAGTCTGAGGCCATTGTCTTGTGTGCAAAAGTGCCAGGTTTGTAATAACTCTGCAATCTAATGTTGTTCCTATCCTTTAGCACCTAAATGCTTTAAGTAATCTGATCCTGCTCTTTTTCTCTTAACACTAATTTAAAAGGGTCAGCAACGCCCTTTTTGGTTTATGTATGTGTTGAGGTCAGTTCCACTGAATATAACAGGAGTCAGAGATATGGAAGGCCTTGGACAGAGTCACAGTAAGCTTAGAGGTTAAATGAATTACATTTAGTTATGTATTGGAGCTTCATTTGTAATTAATCTACTACTTGCCTGTTTCTATTCTTTTTATAATTATGTTCAAAATGGCAAGAATATAGATAACAGTCATTCCTGTTACCTCATGCATCATTTCACTGTCTTGAAATAATGCATCTGATGATAGAAGGATAAATCATCAGCTGTCAGAGCAGGCTAATCTTCCAGCCTGTTATAAAGATATAGGAGTGAAGCATGTAAGCAGATCTTGGTCCGATCTTTCCTCAGAGAGCAGAATCAAGTTGCTTTGTTTTGGCAGTGACTTTCAGCAGCAGCCTCTTCTCTGAATAGAGCTTGGAGCAAGAACAGTTCATGTGGTAATTCTGGAGCACCATGGTTTCAGACCTATCCTTCATCCTTTAATTTTCCAAGAGATTAGCTATGGACACTGCCCAGAACAGCAAAAGAACCCTAGAACAGGCTGGTAATTTGTCCCTCACAGTAGGGTGCCTTAGGCTACACCTGTCCTCATCAATGAAAGTAAGGGAGTAATCCCTAGGTACCAGAGCTGCTAAATTGCTGTAAAGTTCCTGGTAGACCTGTGACAAGGGCCAGTTTCTATATAATATCCAGGCACAGCTCAGGATGACCAGGATCAGAGACCATTCCAGACTGATGTGGTCCCCATCTTCTGGAGCAAAGAGGGACCACCTACTCTGTGTAAATTGTCCCCAGCACATGGAAGGGGCCAGAGCACGGTGTGTTAATACAGATGGAACTTCAGCCTCCAGTAGCTAAAGCTATCTCCACAGTGAAACGTGAGATTTGATAATTTTTAAGTACTATCCCCTCGTTTTTCTTCAAACTTGTTTGCAAAGCATCTATGTGTCTCCTGAGAGTTCTTGGACCGTGTTACATTAAAACTTCTCATCTCAAATGTAATTCTAGGAAGTTAAAATCATTCCTAGCATATTGAATTTTTCACTTCACTGCAAATTTCCTACCTCTTATTGCAGGTGAAAGGGAGAGAAGGTATTTATAGACTTAACAGATATTATTTAATTTTAATATATGCTTTAGTAAAATATTATCCTTAACCTTACTTTTTCAGGTAAAAAGTATTGAATTTCTCACATTCACTTTACACAAGGACCCCTACTTTCCTCTAATGATTTTTAATTGCACTGCTTTGATGTTCCCAGCCCTGGGAAATATCCTTTCTCAGCAACGAGTGAAAATTATTAACTTCTCATAGGAGTGAAAATTCTCCATCCTTTTTCTTACGCATCATAACGTGTTGATTTCCACTGTCTTTCTTCTGCTGACCCAGCAGAATATGTAAATCACCCTCAAGAACAGTATGAGACTTTGAACTCTAGTGAGAGGTTGGCAATATGATTCCTGAACTCCTGAATTCAAACTTTGGTAACTGGTTAAATCACTCCCTTTTCTCTTTTGGGTGTTGCTAAAGTGGTGCAAAGCAGACAGATTAGTGCAGAGATCTGATCTTAATATTTTTAGGTAAATTAAACAGCCTTCTCTGAAAGATTTTCACTTCAAGACTCAGATATTAAGATTTATCACTTAGGCAAGTAAAGAAGACATGAGAACAATTTTAAATATAATAAAAAATTTAATTACAGATTAAATATAATTTATTTCCCTGGAACACACTTTGATCTTTAAGGTGATATATAAATAGGGAGTTTTACTTATACTTCTGTCTGTAAAGATAACTTTCACATAAAAATCAGGGCCCCGCTATCTTAGAGACTGTGCAGGCAGATGACCAAAGAGTACAATTCATATAAATGTACCTGTTTCCTTTATCATGTGCCTGCTGCCCCTTGGTCTGCCCTCTTGGGCCTCAGAATAAGAGAGCTAACATCATTC
>VZTB01003115.1:0-69337 GCA_013397245.1 Thryothorus ludovicianus | reverse complement strand
AAGAGTACAATTCATATAAATGTACCTGTTTCCTTTATCATGTGCCTGCTGCCCCTTGGTCTGCCCTCTTGGGCCTCAGAATAAGAGAGCTAACATCATTCTTTATGTTAACAAAAGAGGATTAGAGAAAATTCATGCAACAAACTTTACTAGGGATTTAGTAGCTGTCATTTTGACCCAGCACAGCAGTTAAGGGGTCTGCAGTGGTTGAGGATGCTACCTTAAGTGGAAGATATAATACAGTTAATAAAAATATTTGGTCACAGGTAGATGCACCAAATTTTCAGGCTCAACTAATGAAGTCCATACCATATTTTGAATACCTGAAGATGCACTATGCTACAGGTATTTTAAAATTTCTGTAAAGCCAGCTCTTCCAAAAGGCTTCAAATTCATATTTTTAAGAACCATTCCCAAAGCTTGGAGAAGGCTCTTTTCCTTAGTGCCTTACTTATAGATCAAAATCCACTTCCTAATTCACAGGGAAAAAAAGAAAAAGAAAAAATGAAACAGAGAGAAAAGTTACTTTAATTCCTGGCCATTAAGTCAGTAAGGTTTGAGTTCTGACATTCTTACTAGACTTTCCTCTCCCCTTCTCCTACAGGCATTCCCCTTGCCTTCAGTCAGCCTCATTAGGGCCATTTCCCTGTATCTCATCAGCCTCTTCTTCCCACCAAGCACCTGTTTAGCTGGGGTTGATGTTCAGAACTGGCCTATTAGACACCAAAAGTTTCAGTGGAAGTGTTTATGAGCTTAGAATAAGGAGTAGTGCTGAAAATTTGGCTTTGGGGCTCAATTTCAAAGCTCTCCATCCCCTGGGAGCCTATCTCAGCTCGCTGGTACCTGTGAAACTCCTTACATGTGGCTGTAAAGTGCATCCAGGAGAGCACAGGCATGCTCTGCTCCAATAGTCACTCTTTTGTTCATTCCACACAAATACTGCTGATTGCATTGAGAACAAGTGGAGAAGCTAGGAGTTCGAGATTAAAACTCAGTAGTAATGGAAAGGGGTTTTTTTCCTCCCCTCCTACACTTGGAACATGAAACAAATAATGACAACTTCCTGGAATTGAAGTAATGGAAGGGTTTTATTACTCACCTCCTACACTCTGAGCATGAAACACAAATGGTGGCAACTTCCTGGAACTGTCCCCAAAGCTAACACCGTTTAAGGTTGTCTAAGGATTGTTATTACCAGTTTTAAAAACTCATATATGTGGGTGTTTAAGCTCTATCCTCATTTCAAGTAATAAGCAANNTTTCAAGTAATAAGCAATTTTTCTGGGTAATTTTTTTCTTAAAATTTTTGTCCAGATTTATGTGGATTTCCAGAAATATCTTTAGTTTCTGATGGCCAATTATAATGTATTGTCTAGTAAAAGCTGAGCATTTTAAAAGACAGCCGAATAAAAATCCTAAGGTATATTTGAACACCTTGAAATTAATTAAGAAATACTTATAAAATATTATATGTACCTTTTAGTATACATCATATATATATAAGAAATGTTTTCTGTATATGTACTAACGTTCGTGCATGTGTCATAAATTAGAGAATAATTGAGATCTGAAATATTTTTAACTAAAATCTCTCACTGTTGCTGAGGTCAATGGCAAAAAGACAGTAATACCACTGTTCTTCAGATGGAGCAGACCTTGACTCTGCTGAGGTGTAGCATCCTGTGGAAAAGGAAGAAGTCTGGACTGTCCATATGTCTCTGTCTTGAGTTCTTTGCTGCACTCTTAGGGTGCACTTAAGTGAACAGAGAAATTGTAACTAGACTCTGAATGTTTTCCACTCCCTCAGCTCTTTTTAGGAGTTACCAAGAAAAAGCACATTGAAATAGTGCAATTCCTGCTTTTGTTTTCAGTCCTTCCCTGGACACCTGCGCTACAGATCAAAGAACCAAGAGAAGCACACCTTTAACTGTTTGCAAGATGCATGCCTTGGAGTGCATGGGCAGAAAATACTCTCTGACTGATGCAGAAAACTGCAAAGCACCCCAGGCAGCTGAAATACCATGTGGATCATGCCGTTCATGGGAAAAATGCAATGGTAAGAGATTTTTCACAACTATAAGCAAAATTTTTCAAATGACCAAAAGGAAATCTTTATCCCCACTTACACATTAGTGGTTGGGCAGTTGTTCTGTCCTGGTGTGGCATCTGCCATCCCTCCCAGATGCACTAGGCACTGCTAAGTTGGCTCAAACCATTAGCCAAGTGTTTGGTATCCAAACATGGCAGCAATCTTCAACCTTGGAAAAGAGAACCCTGCGGGATATTGTAACAAAATGTGCTATCTACAGGAAAAGCTTATTCCTAGTCCCTGTTAAGTCAATCATTCTTTTGGTCCACTTTCTCCTTTAGGGGAAACCCCTGCCTTACTCTTTTTCACTGTATCTGCCGGTTCAGATTCCTTAGAATAGCAATTGCAGGAATCCCTACTGCTCACAGGAGTAACTAATACTCTCCTGAAATTTGCCAAGCAGTCTCTCCAGAAGGATCCTGTGTCTAGGAATTAAAATTCTTATTGTATGCTAGCTGGAAAAGCCAGTTACTGTTGCTTGTATTTCACTGTCTATCCCCAGTTTCTCATATAATGATTAAAGGTGAGGTCTCTTCCCTCAGAGGAACTAGTTCCTGTTTTTTGTAATCTCTCTGCAGTGGAAGTTTTCAAATTCCCTGATTTATTTCCCTGAGTGTCCTATGCTACATTGCATTTAATGAAGGGTTGCCAGGCATGGGAAGATGAAGTAATAAATGAAGATTTTAGAAGTGTCCAAGCTAGAGGCATGGTTATTGTCATAATTTGAAAATAGAAAGGATTACTAGATAGGAGTTCATCTGTTTTGTCTAGTAGGGTTGAACAGACAAAAATAACAGTAACAACAACAAAGTCAAAACTGGAACTTCCACAAAGAAAACACAGGAAAAAAACCTCTGTACAATACAAAAAAAAAAAAGACACAGTTATGAAAAATAAATATCAGGTGGAATATTCTTTCCTGAATGTCACTGATACAGATACACACATTTATTAATAGGAGTAGATTCTTTGATCTCCATGAAACTGTCTTTATGAAAATATAGGTACCAGCTGTAAGGGTTTGCATGATCAGTTTGTTAGCATCCAGACAGGTCTCTCATCTTACGAGTTATCAGAGCTCTAGAGCAGTATATACATGGACCAGTTCAAGAAGTAACATCAGAGAAGGTTTTGAGTACAGCATCTGAGACACCTTGAGCAAGTTTTTCCCACAAGCATGATCAACTTCTCCAAGCAGAAGAAGCCCCAGCAGTGCACAATTTCTTTCCACTTCTAGTTTTTTCACTGAGCCTGAATATCAGCTAATATTACTGAAAGAATTAGGGAATTAGGTTAAGGAAAGAATGACATAATTACAGAAAACTTTGGATTGGAAGGGACTTGTAAAGACCTTCTAGTCCAATCCCCCTGCAATCACCCAGGATGCCTTCAACTAGACCAGATTGCCCAGACCCCTGTCCAACCTGGTCATGAATGTTTCCAGGGTTGGGGCATTAGCCATATGTCTGGCCAGCTTGATCCTGTGTTTCACCACCTTCATCCTAAAAACATTCTTCTTCATATCTAGTCTGAGTATGGTCTCCTTTAGATTTAACACCATTATCCCTTGTCCTAGCATTGCAGCCCCTATTAAACTGTCTGTCCCTATCTTTCTTAAAAGCCCCCTTTAGGTACTGGAAGGTGCTATAAAGTCTCCCCAAAGCTCTCTCTTCTCCAGGCTGAAAAACCCCAACTCTCTCAGTCTGTGTAGGAGTGGTGTCCCAGCCCTCTGGTAATTTTTGTGATTTCCTCTGATCGTGCTCTAACAGGTCCATGTCTTTCTTGTGGAAGCTGAGCATCCTCCAGAAAATTGCTTTCAGTCTTACAGATTTCCCATAAACATTTTAGTCTGTATTTTTTTATTTATTTTTGTGTCTTGGGTGCTATCCTAAGTACTTTTCCTCTGTGCTTTTGCTCAGTGCCATCCAACATCTGTGTTTGTGATGAAGACGGGCTGTGTGAGGAAGGAGGAGCCCAGGTCTGTGCTGAAGTCAGCGGCTCTGGTGCCCGTCGGACCATGACTGAGTGTGAGGTTGGGCTGCTCAGGTGCCAGGGGCAGGCTGTCACCCTGGTCAGCATAAGGCCCTGTGACACGCAGAGTAAATAAGATATGTTACGCTTTATTTTGCTTATTGCTGGAGGATATGTCAAAATATGTCAGCTCTTGGTCAGGACATACTCTGAACCTTGCTCTGCCAAATATAAGCTCTGCTATGAAATCCATCACAGCTGATGAGACTGTGCATCTGGTCCGCTCCAAATCAAGGCCTGAGGCTCTTTGTTAGACAGAGATGCACTTGCCATGGCTGCTCACAACAGAGCTCTTGCTTAGGCACCAGCCTTACCACTGGCAGATTTACTTCATATTTCCATCAGAATTAAAAAGTATTGCTGAAGTCCAATTGCCAAAATAGCATTGCAGTGATGGATTACCATGTCTGACATGGTCAATGTTTTTCTTAAAGCCACACAACATATGCTTGCACTGAGTAGATTTAGATTAGCAAAACATACAGACTAAGCTTTACAAAGTAAGAGGTATGATTCTTCTCTTTTAATAAAGCAGCTTCTTCCTACCATATGCTACTCAGTTGAACAAACAGTCTGCACAGAACTGAACATGTTGAGCCTGATGCGCTTAAACATCAAAACAATGTGCATTAATAGTAAACCCATATTAATGAGAATACATCTCTGCTTGCAGCTCCTTATACAAAGAACTTCATGAAAAATCACCTTTTACATTGGCATTATTATTATTATAATAGCTACAGTTGTAAGCACAGGTAGCTCAGTTACATTTGTCATATACATTTATGTTTGTGCCAAGACTGGTTTCCTTATAGACAGCTGCACAAAGAGGCCTTCTGCCTTAGCAAAACCCTCTCAAAGGCAGCTATTAGGGAAAACACATCTTTACAGCAATGAAGACATTCTGCATTCAGTCTCCTTGGAGATACCACTGGATGATAATCTTCAAAGATTATTCCTGAATAAAAGAAGTGTCCCACACTCTTTCCTTACAGAGCTAATCGTTCTCTCTGGCGTAACTGGACTGTGATGTCTTTGCTTACATATTGTAAGTCCATTCAGGTACCCATGCTGGCAGTCCCATCCCTTCTGACTATTCTTGGATGCAAACAAGGACAAAGGGCTGGATAGCAAGTGGATGTTCAACCAAGTGCAGTACTATCAGCATGTACATTGTGTATGTATGCTTTTAAAGCAACAGACTTTATTTCTTACTACTGGTAATATAGTAAGATTAAACATCTCTCTTGTTTATCATCCTTCTACTAGTAGTTTCCTTGCATAAACCTTACTCTTAGCTGGATAAAGCTTTGCTGTCTGTGATGCTGGCAATGAAGAGTGAGCCAGAACAAAAGTGGTTTTCGTTGGAGACTCTCTCTTGTGGGGGTACCATATTGGGAGGGGAAGGTATTCACACATCGACTGAAAGGATCTCCTGATCTTCATAACCTTTACACTGTCTGGGAAATAATATCAGGTTGTGAGTTTTGGTTATTTTTTCTTCTTGAGCAAATAATAAATTTTTGTTGATAGCATACAGATGAAAATAAATAGAATAAAATCCAAATAAATTTAGTCAGCTATTTTGTCTTGATTATTTGCTCTGGAGTAGTAAGTAGTACTTTGTAAAGCACCCATATGTTTGCTCACTTGATCACTCTCAAATCTCTTGTCCACAATTTCTAACCTTTTTCTTGTGTATTTGGCAAAACATGTGATTGGACCTTGAGTACACCGAGTAGCAACAGCTTCAATATCTGCTCTAGGCAAGAAAAGAATCACCTGGAAATTTCCTGATAGATAGTGCAGAAATAATAGTGACTTGATGATTCATGTCCTCAAACATAGGGAAATGTGGAAAACCAGCACAGAGCCTCAAGAAATGTTGGAAATTCCTGTTTCAAAAAACAATAAAGTTGCCAGATAATCATCTCAATACATCAGCAGGAACAGCTATCCATGTCCTTAGAATAAATTAGTCTGAGATAAGGCGACAAAATATTAATGAAGGCTGCATTTCAGATGCTTCATTCAGTCCCTAACATCTCACTGTTTATCTGACCCATCAAAATCCTTTTTCTCTCCTTTTTCTTTCTAATTACCCACTTCATCTTTTGCCCTCCTACTTTTCAGCCCAGTTACCTCCTTCTCTATGTGCTCCTCACAGACACATTCCCTCCTACTGCCAGGCTGAAGGTGTCCAGCAAGGATCTGCTCTCCTTCCTACACTCCTTTCCCTGCCAGACTTGCGATTCCTCTGCCACATCAGGAGCATTTCAGTCCCCTCACCACTCCTGAAAACCTGAGTACATCTTACAGCATTTTAGAATAGACATTATGGGCTTTTTTTTGTTTGTTTTTAACCAACTAGCTGACTGACTGCTTAATGCTGCATGAGAGGAAAAGTAAGGTAAATAGGTAGAAGTTTTCTTCAGAGGAATATGCCTATTCATTGAAAGAAAACATGTTCATGTATGACCAGTGTCTGGGCTTACACAGTCCAGTCACACAGTATGGTATGGCATGGCATGGCATGGCATGGCATGGCATGGCATGGCATGGCATGGCATGGCATGGCATGGCATGGCATGGCATGGCATGGCATGGCATGGCATGGCATGGCATGGCATGGCATGGCATGGCATGGCATGGCATGGCATGGCATGGCATGGCATGGCATGGCATGGCATGGCATGGCATGGCATGGCATGGCATGGCATGGCATGGCATGGCATGGCATGGCATGGCATGGCATGGCATGGCATGGCATGGCATGGCATGGCATGGCATGGCATGGCATGGCATGGCATGGCATGGCATGGCATGGCATGGCATGGCATGGCATGGCATGGCATGGCATGGCATGGCATGGCATGGCATGGCATGGCATGGCATGGCATGGCATGGCATGGCATGGCATGGCATGGCATGGCATGGCATGGCATGGCATGGCATGGCATGGCATGGCATGGCATGGCATGGCATGGCATGGCATGGCATGGCATGGCATGGCATGGCATGGCATGGCATGGCATGGCATGGCATGGCATGGCATGGCATGGCATGGCATGGCATGGCATGGCATTGCATGGCATGGCATGGCATGGCATGGCATGGCATGGCATGGCATGGCATGGCATGGCATGGCATGGATGTCTGCTGGCCACACTTTGTCCCTCTCAGTACAGAAGCATCTCCAGTCACTGTGGTCCACCATACTGATACTAAACTGACAAATAAAAGGACATTTTTTCTCAGTTAGAAAGCAAAATCAGATGAATGAGTGTCAGATGAGGGGGACAACATGGTTCCATGTAATCAATTAGCTTAGCAAAAATACCTGAGAGAGAGTGGTAACCCCCTTTGTTTTACCTGAATTAAATAACCATGCATTTGCCCTATGACCATGTTATCAGAATACTTGGAAGGAGTTTGATATTAGATGACCTGAGCTTTGAACAACTGTGGCAGATTAAATTTAACTCAGATCAAGGTAAGCAAAACAGATCTAGGTAAAGTACCTTGTTGTCCACACTGCTAAAATCATCTGAGGCCAGTGACTTGGAAGATACCACAAAGTGCTCTGTAAAAAGACTTGCCTGATGCAAGGTACAAAAACAGAATGGAGGGACCTCTGTAAAACAGGAATGCTGAAAAAATTCTTCCTAATTAACACTATTTGGTAAACATTATCAGCATGTGGGATGAAATTCATCCTTTGTTGCTTCCTTGCAAAAAAAGTTGTCTGCAGAGCAGCAGCACTATTAAAGCTTGGTTTTCTAGGAATTTATTTTCAATGTAGATAATCAGAGTAATAGGAAGTGTCTGTGTTGTCTCTCCTATATCTGAAGCAGATATAGGAGAAATCTTCCTCTCCTCACCTGCCTATTTTCATGAAAGATAATGAAGAATCTGTCCCTTTCAGATGTAATAATGCATTGCATGTTCTTAAAAGATAAACTACAGTATCATATACTATTGAAGGGACCACAGAACTAGACTTCTGCTCATGTGACAGACTCCCATTGTGAAAAATGACAAGCTGAAAAAAGGAGGAGATGCCCTAGAAGTGGAGGTGGGAGGGATATATCAGGACTATCATAGAGCAGTAGTGTCCCCAGGTTAGGCATAAGATGTGGAGTATCTCCAGGCAGAACAGCCAAAAAGCGAATAGAAACCTAGGAAGGAATAAAACTCTTCTGATATATTTTTTCCTAATTTGGGAGCAGAAAATTAATGTCTGCAGAGTGATAGAAAATTTGTCTGCCTCTACTGTGGCATGGGAAAAACTTCCCAAGTTCCTGCCAGATGGGAGTCCACCTGCATAGCCAAGATTTGGGACCAGTGTGTATTTGGAGACTAGCTGAAGCACAGCAAGCTATGTCCACCAACCTGCTGTTGTTAAAGTACTAATAGTACTAAAGTACTAAAGCAGAATAAGGTATCCACTGCAAATCTCTTTTTCACTGGTGACTATACTTCCCCAGTGAGCTTCTCATGGCTCCTTGAGCTCATCCTCTGACATCCACAGGCATCTTTTGCCTCACAGAATGAGAGCCACAAGGAGCGGGATTGTGTGATTCCCAAAGCACTTCCTGATTTGCAGCCCTGGGCAGGACCCTCCAAGATGAAAACAGATCAGCAGTTTAATGCCCTGCCAAAAGAAAAAAAAAAAACATTAGCTGAAGGAAAAATATTTTTATGTAGAACATAGCTTGAAAACATGAAAATGCTGTCAAAAATAACATTTATTCCCCACCATTGAAAAGTCCCTTTTCTCCCTGTTCTCTTAATGTCTTCTTTAGACAGCTTTGGCCAGTGCACTTCCACTCTTCAATCTCTTGTTGCGGGGCTTAACTTGTTCTTTCGCCTCACTTGCCAGTTATAACCTGACAAAACACCCTGGCAATTTCTTTACGCCTGACAATTTCTCCAATTGCATTCAGTCTGAGAGCTGTTGCATCACTTCTTTGTTCATTCCAGCCCAAACAGAATCTTACTCAATAACCTCCTGCCCTGGTGTTGCTGGCAGCTAAAGCCATTGCCTCGCCTGTTCGCAGCGCTGTTACAGATCAGCTCCATTTCCACCGCGCTGCGGCTCTGCCGCATTGCTCACTCTGATGAGCTGCCACTGTAAGTAACAGCAGAGCTATTACTGTGTATGACAGGGGGCACAGGAATATAAACTGCTATTGATTTCTTTCTCTCTCTACTGCAAAACACAAAGGAGTTGTTTCTGACCAGCAGAAGGATGCTGTTAGCGCGTTGGATCTTCTGGCTTACCTCAGGAGACAGGCTAATTGCTCAGAGCTCAGCCTCTGGGACCTGCTCTCCTCCATGTGTTCCTTTGGTGGCTGTTTTTACTTCTTGTGGGCAGGGGCCAGTGAGCAGAGTTCTAAGCCACAGCATGCAAGAGAAAACTACCAACTCACTTTAGCACTTTTCTAAATGGATTTTTATTATGCAGCCTCGAAGAACTGTATTGTGTGAATATGCAAAATAAACTTCAGCAAGAGATAAAACGTGGCAAACAGCTGCCAGAATTGCTTTTCGGCAGCGATAGTTTAACAAGATTAGGCCAGTAGCTTCTGGTAAAGCAAAGCCATGGTTTTATAATTTACTGTTGACATCAATTACACTGAGACTTTTAAAATGATTGTATTATTCACTTTCTGACTAATTACGCAATTTATGTTGATAACAGAACTTAATCATACTACAGGCATTATTGATCCCAACAGACAACCAACCAACACAAGCAATGTTCTTTTATTTGTGAACTGTTACTGGGGTTATCAAATCTTATGATGAGGAGAGCTGTGTAGGATGTGCATAAATCTGGTTATGGCATTCTACTTGTGAAATTAGTTCATGCACATGTAGAAGCCAAGGCAGCTGCAAATCCTCCCCAAAACATGAAAACAAAACATGCCAAAACAGGCATTTCTTGAGTGAGAGTCGATTAATTTACATCATCTCCCAGGAGCCATACGTGTTGACAGACACCTGAAAACAGGATTTTCATCTTTATTTCACTATATACCATTGGTCCAGAACACACATACTGGATATTGTCTTTCTCAATATGCGAAGCTCCCACCAAGATGCAACCAAACTTCTCCTGGTCCTTGGAACGCTGGTTGTAGCAAGAGGAAGAAGTACTGTGTCTCTCAGAGGGAAAATTTGTGAACATTATCTACAGAGTAATTTGGCTTTTATTCTTTTTCTCTCTCTACATTGTTTCTTCTACCAGATTTTATGGAAACTCACCAATAAAGTCTCATTCTGAGACAACTGGAACCCTGTGAATCCCAAAGATGGTTTCAGGCTATGTATACCAATTCTTCCTGCTCTTTAAGCTGTCTAGACACAAGATAGCCTAGTCTGGAGACCGTGTAGCTGCACTGGGGAAATACTTTGGCTGGCTAATAAACACTG
The DNA here is from genome assembly GCA_013397245.1 of Thryothorus ludovicianus. Taxonomy (NCBI): domain Eukaryota; kingdom Metazoa; phylum Chordata; class Aves; order Passeriformes; family Certhiidae; genus Thryothorus; species Thryothorus ludovicianus. The sequence goes on along the minus strand of VZTB01003115.1, from coordinate 58,779 downwards.
AAGAGGTTGGAATGGATGAACATGAATATGAACACCGGGCAATGCTTTGAGACTTTCAGCCTCCTCTAAGGCTGTTAAGAGGTGGCACAAATAAAAGAGCTGGGGCCAGCAGTGCCAGCCACAACTGACAGGACTAACAAGCACTGGCTGCTGTTTTACTACTACATTCAAGATTTTTCTCAGGTCTTGTTGATTTTAGAGTGATAGTACATGTATCATAAGGCTAAAAACACTAGCCAAGACACTAAGACTTGTACTGGTGTTGGCTCGTGCTAAAGCCTTTCCAGTCCCTCCAGTTAATGTGTAGTTTTGCACCTGTGTGCACACACATACCTGCACACACCCCCCTGGCACCCATCAAGCCAGTAAGGAATGCAGCCACTACCCAGATGTTTTTAGCAGGGCCCTGCACGCTGTGTCAGCCAGAAAAAATTCTCATTTACGGGAAAACTCACTGCTGGTCTCACTCTGTTACACAGCAAATAAAAGCATTGCATGACAAATATTGACACAGTAGTTCTCAGAGGAATTTCACAGACAAAACAACCTTGTGTTCACAGATGCTAATGCAATAACCCAGGATTTCACATGTATTTATTAAGAAATTATTCCCTAGCAAACAAAACCAAGGATATGAGGTGATTATCATCTAATATCACCAGGTATTGTACCATGCAGGTTTTACTCCAAAGAGCTTGAAGACACATAGGGAACACTACTTGAGGATTTGGTCAATACTGAGAAGACATCTTGGTTTCTTAAAATTTCCCAGCTCCTTTTAGACAACTCAGATGACTGAAATACTATGTCATGTTTCATTTATACTCCAAAAACTGGAACATTTCTCTGGCCCTGAGCTCTGACCTTTTGGACTGTTGTTTGTCCCTAATGGACTGTTGTCCATCCCTAATGCACGCTAGGGAGTTTCATAACAGATATGGGCATGTGGATAAAGTAAATCAAGTCTAGGAATTCCTGGGAAAGAGCAAATAACCAGTGATTTGTAACTGTAAATAAAATTGGAAAGGCCTCATTTTGCAGTCCCAGAGGCAAAGGGCTGTAGTTCACATCCAGCCAGCAAACCCCACAAAAATAGTTGTCTTGCTGGAAACAGTTCCTGGCCCATGTGCATGGTTCAGTTGGCCCCAAATTCTCTTTTGGGGGAGAACCAGCTATTACAGACCAAAATCACATTAAATAATTCAACAGGAAGGATAATCATGTGCCACTTTCTGGGCCTCATGGCCTGATCTTCTTTCATTTTAGCAGCACAGCTAAAACCAGGCTGCTTGACAGAGGACAGAAATGGCTGCAATGTTATGGTGACCTTTCTCTACTGCTTCTGGGAACACAGAACAAAAATCACTTCTCTCCAAAAGTATCCTGAACTTACACAAGCAATGAAACCTTAAATGCAACTGCTTTATAAAGTAACTGTTATGAAATACTTCCAGGAAATTAAGCCATTGCTGAAGTCCAACTCTGAAGTGCTATTTATTTGCTAAATACCTTTTTTTCTCTCGGATGATCACTGGTAATAACAGTACCTCCGAAAATGATTTCATAAGAGGCACTTATTCGTCAAGCTCATTGCTACCTTTCAAACCTTTGCAAATGAAATCAGCAGGTCATTACATGCAGTACAAAGCTTTGTAACCAGAAATCACAGAACTTTTGTTAATCCAAGGACTGGGCATCAAATTTAGCATTGAAAATGTGGACCTAAATCAAGGCATTTGATAGTTATACAGAATCTATTTCCCAGTGGTAGCAGTCCAATTCTCACTGAGACTTTATTTTTTCAATGGCCAATTCATGTCAACATCACAATTGCAGGGATGGAGAAAGAGGGGTTGTGGGTCATTGAGATATTTTCAATCAAGTACTGGGCATGTGGCTTCATTATCTTCTATTCTACAGCTCTGAAAAGGACACAGGTGTCTACAGAGCTCTGTACTCCCCAAACCTGGTAGAAGGCCAGATTACTTTTGCCTTTTGAAATCTGAAGAATGCCTGTTGAATCCAGCAGCCTGGCTGGTGTGAGTCACGGTTCTTTGTCCCTGTAGTCCTTGGAGAAGATGTGTTTTTCTAACAGCTATTTCTCCTGGTAAAATCAAGATCACCATCTTTCTGTAATATTATCTAGCAGTGCTGAGGGAAGCATTGATGGGCTTCATTGAGGTCAGGGCCTTCCTCAGTCCTGCACCCCCAAGAGTGGCTGGTGGTGTGTTCAGTGACTTATTTCTGGAAAGAGACTTTGACAGTGACACATATGCCATCTCCTTAATATAACCTGGATCTTCCTGATTAGATGTGCATCATAAACAACAATTGTGGAAATTGAGAAAAACAAAAAATTAAGTGCTTTCAACCAGTCATCGTTGATTCTTCTGTAAGTTTCAATTGCCTCTAGCTGAGCTGATTTCCAGGAACAGATCTCATTTTTGCTTTACTGTTTATTGCAGCTCTCTCTTGGGACTGGTAATATGAAGCTACAGATCGTCTGCTTTACAGTGCTGTGTCAGAAAGCCTTCCTGAGTTACACATAAACAGCCAGTGAACTGAGGAAACTGCAGATAATCAGCTTTATTTTCTCCCTGCGTGGGCTTTAACACATGGGTCACATTGACCTTAACACATGGGCCTGAAATTCACACTTGGTGCCCAGTTACCCACAATCACTTTTGTGATAAATTTTTGTAGTTGATTTGTCTGAAAAGTAAGATATCACATAAAAGCTAAGGCTCTTCTATCAGCTGCACAATTACACTGTACTCACAGAGGAATCCAATAAAAGAGGAAGACTGATTCTATTATTTAGCAAGGTCTCAGCAGAAGAGAACATGAGAGGGAGAAAGTCCCTGGTAACCAGGTTATGTGTCCAGTAAAGAAAATATCATTATAAGTTTGCACTTGCTGACATGTTTTTGATTTCCAGATAAATGTGCACTTCTCAATTTTCCTGTGTGCCATAGGGACCCTGTCTTCCTAGGGACTCCCAGGGCAGTAGACAATACCTGGTAGCTCATGAAATTAGAAAATGCTTGCGGAAGGGACTTTAAAGATCAGTCCCCATTCAATGGGCAAGGATATCTTTCCCTAGATCAGGTTGCCCAAAGTCCAATCCAGCCTGAGGTATTTCTCTGGACAGCCTGTTCCACTTCCCCGACATGTTCACAGCACAGAATTTCTTCCTAACATCTAATCTAAATCTACCTTCATTCAGCTTGAAGTAATTTCTCTTTGTCTTATGACTACATGCTTTTGTAAAAAGTCCCTCCCCAGCTCTCTTGTGGGCCCCATTTAGGTACTGGAAGGTTCTATAAGGTCTCTCAGGAATCTTCTCCATGCTGAGCAGCTGCAATTCTCTCAGTCTTTCCTCACAGGAGAGATGTCCCAGGATATTATATTCACAGGAGAGATGTTCTGATCATCTTTGTGGCCTCCTCTGGGTTCATTCCAACAGGTCCACTCCCCATTCCATGCCCCAGAGAGCATGGCAGCCCCAGCCTGGGGATGGGGACAGGCCAAGGCCAGCATGGTTTATTGGTCCATGGGCGGGGATCCCAACCAGCAAGGTTCATGACCAGGAGGGGCAGGGCCTGATGGCCTTGAGAGGCTGAAACTGTTTCCTGAGCTGTGGATAGAAGGGGAATTCCCATAAGAACCTGGTTTGGGCCATAAGTGTGCCTGCATCCCTCATGCCCTGATGCCTGAGATACCATATGTGCTTTGGATAAATTACTTCCCCAGATGAGGATGAAGCTGGGTGAAAGGCTCTGCTACCCCACAAGATATGGAAGTAACAGCTTTCAAAGATAAAATGGGAATTCTAGCAACAAGGCTTAATTTAAAAATGAACAACGGTAATATCAAGTTCTGTCTGCTCTGGCTTGGTTATTGCATGTCCAGGAAAAACTGGGCTCTCTGAGTAACCAGCTGGGCAGGATGCACAACAGCCACCCATCCCCAGGCCTGTTCTGCTGATAGCTGGCTGTGTCTCATCTCTTCCACCCATGTGTAAATAACTCTGGGTGGCTTCTGGTTGACAGAACATGCAATGGGAAGGATGCACAGGCACCTTGTTTGGTGCTCAGCACCCTTTCAGGAGCCAGCCTTCAGTCATCACAATGCTGGACCCCACAATAGCTTTGGTCTTTTGTGAATGGAGCCAGTTATTCCTGAAAAGAAGTGGTAACACAAATAGTGCTAATCAGGAAGATAAATAATTTGGTGCTGGAAATTAAGTATAAATTAAATTTGAATATCGTAAACATACTATTTTTTTTTTTTAAGTAGGAAAGAAGTGGGAAAGTTTAATGCAATTTTGGAAATCTATAGCATAAATATTTCTATTTTTCCTAGTCACCCCCTATCTTCCTTCAAAGTCAGCACAGGAAGACAGGCACCATTAAGGCATGATTCACCCAGCTTATTTTGACAGGTCTCTCTGAGACAGAAATTCTGTCTTCTAAGGGTCTGTTTCTCTTGTCAACTGACTAAAAGGACAGTCAAAGATGATTATCTTGGGTGCAGCCATACTCTTTTTAGGGGCATCTCGTTTGTGGTAATGAAAGAATGAAGATCATCTTGCTTAGATCTATCTGTGTTGGAAATCTTCATGCCAACCCACATATGAACATACAGCCTTGGGAGCTGTTGAAAATCCCCATTATAGTAAAATTGACATCTGTGAGCATAAGTTTCATTAATTTAGTTAAGTTTTGGGTTTAAAAACATATTATTTGTGGCATCTTTATCATATAAGACTTCATCAGTGAAACTGAATTGTTTCAGTTACAGACGGAGTTGAAGCTTCCCTTGTCTGAAAAAAATAGTCAAAGCCTATTGCCCAAGGACATCTGGGTGAGGACAAATGTGGTGGACTTCTCCCTCTGAATACCCAACGGAATCTGTTGAGCTGGAGATACCATGAATGCCACAGTTTACACAATTTATACAATATACACAATTTATACAAATCAAATTTTAAGCTGCTGGAGATGTATCCCTGCCCTTTCTAGGGTGCAAACTCAAGAGTGCACTGGACAGCAGTGGGCTCTACCAGAACTTACTGGAAAAACACTGGCTAAGATGATCTCTGTTTTATCACTCACTGGGAAAATTACTGCTACTGTGTTACTAGCAAAACCACTGGTGTCTATTTTCTGCTGTGTTTACTACGTCTAGAAATTTTGCATTTAGTAGTCTTATTTTGCACCAAAATCTTAAATCAAGAGATAATTACCACTCTCACAGCATCTGAAACATAAAGACACCAGGACTCAAGCATTTAATACTAGATGTTTTCATATTTGCAACAAGGAACAATAATTGCTATAACTAAGTTGTGATTCCTCAGCAAAAATTTGGCAATTGACATTTAAACCTATATATCTGATTTACTTTCAAATCCCTGAAGAAAACTCTGGATTACCCCTCTCTGAGGTTGTATAGGGACAAACAATAGAAAAGATACTATTCAGGTCTCTTCTATATTTTCTCAAATTTTGCATTCTGCATTACAATAAGTATTTATACAGAAGCCATGTTGAAATGCCTGTAACAGCAGTACTAATTGTTCAGCCATTGAATTGTGCCTCAGTTGCCCTGGTAAGTGTATTCAATATACATAACACACACTCTTGTGCTAGTGAAAAATTAGGTATGTTGGAATTTGTATGGAAATCTGTGTGGAAAGGCTCATTATATTTATTTTGGATGATGCTTCCCCTCTAATGTCAAGAGCAAATAGATGGGATTTTTTCTTGTGCAGTAGACAAGCTGCATTACCAAGAAAGATGTCCTTTGAGAATTGGTAAGGTCTCTGTGACCTAGGTTACCCTGACAGATTCACTTCAGGTTTGCAGTATCTTCTCCAATTATAAATTATGGCCCAAGGCAATGATCCATCAAGCCAGGTATGTTACTTGGAGCTTACAATGGCAAAGGAGGAATGGCATTTCCTGCCCAGAGTGAACAAGAAAAGTATCATTACCTACTGTAAGTCATCGCATCTAAGAAAAAGATAGATGTTGCAGGAAATATTAAAGAACTTCAGTCCTTGATCTAAGGGTTGGGGACTGCTGTGATAGAGCACAGAAGCAAACTCAAAGTCCTTGCAAAGCACAACCCAGACCTTACTAAAGCCAACAGTAAAAATCCCACTTATTTCAGCATGCTGAAGATTTCCTCTGGATTCAGTGTATGGCAGAATCATCCCATTATTAGTGAGTGGCAGATAATGTTTCCATTCTGTGCTGTAATGCTCAACTGCAAAACAGAAACCATAGGCATTATCCCCGTTAGCAAGAGACAACAAAGCAAGTCTCACTGTGAGCACCTGTAGAGCACACAACCACTGACACCAGAGGTGCTGGAGAAGTGGGGGCAGTCAGAGAGCACCTGGCTGCCTTCTGTTTACCAGGAAATACCTTCATCTGGCAATTTATCATGGTGAAAAGTGTCAGGGATAAAAAATTCCCTTTATCAGAAACTTCACTAGACAGCCAAACTCTAATCAGAGTAATGAAAAACTAGTATTAGGGTTAGAGGATCAGGAGAAAGAAATCTTAATTGTTTGTTGGTGGTGCAGAGAGCATATACAACTATTTTGAGTGATTCTTCCCTCACAGAATGCAACCAGCAGGAAGAAACAAGGGTGCTAAAAACCAACCTAAACATAATCGAATTTGCAACTCAATCCTAGGTCACCACCAGCGTATTACTACAGATCTTCAGTCAGAGGAAAGAACTACAGAACTACAAAGGGAAGCCTATCTCATGTCTTTATAATAATTTTACTATACATTTTAAGCAAGAAAGCATATATTTATTGTATTTAGCTGCAGGAATAATTTCTTCTTTTTCTTGAGCTCCATCAAGTTGAGAGCTGCTGCTCGAGGGAGCTTGACAACATCCCAAATATGTTTCTTTGTAGGGAAAGATGACCACTTCACATCCAATCCACTCGCAGCTCCCAGGTGACTTTGCCCAGCCTCTGGCAAGGTGTGACACTTACACATAGAGCAGGTTGCTCAGTAATGGATATTTCTCATGCATCATGTGATGGGTGAGCAACTGGCTGATGTCCCAGACCTAAGGGATTGTAGAGAATGGAGTGACTGTCAACTGGTCACATGGAGTTCTTCAGGGCTCCATCATGGTCCCTGTGCATCCTCAGAAATTACTTTGGATACAGGACTGGAAGGGATACTATGTCTGCAGATGACACTCATTTCAGGGGAGCTGTTGACTCCCTCCAAGAGGGAGTCAATCCCTCTCATCAATCCCCATTGATGAAAGGGCTAGTCAATTACCAACCATATGACATTCAACAAGGAAAACTGCTGGATTCTGCACCTGAGTCAGGGCAATCTTGGATGTATGGACAGATGGGGAAATGAGATACTGAAAAACATTGCCATGGAAAGGGACCTGTGGGTCCTGGTCCATGGCAAGCTGAACATGAGCCAGCAATGCCCTAGTAGCCAGGAGAGCCAACCCTGTCCTGGGGTCATCAGGGACAGCATGGCCAGCCAGGCAAGGGAGGGGATTGTCCTGCTCTGCTCTGCTCTGCTCTGCTCTGGGGCAGCCTCACCTCGAGTGCTGGGGGCAGTTCTGGTTGCCAAAAAAAAAGACGTGACACTACCAGAGAGTGTCCAAAAGAGGGCCATGATGATGGTGAGGGTTCTGAAGGGGAAGCCATGCAAGGAGTGGCTCAGGGCACTTGATCTGTTCAACCTGGAGGAGACTCACTGCAGTTACAACTTCCCTGTGAGGGGAAGAGAAGGGGCAGGCACTGATCTTGCTCTGTGGTGCCCAGTGACAGGACCCAAGGGAATGGCCTGGAGTTGAGTCAGAGAGGGTTTAGGCTGGATATTAGAAGAAAGCTTCTCACCCAGAGGATAGCTGGGCACTGGAACAGGCTCCCCAGGGCAGTGGTCACAGCGCCAGCCTGACAGAGCTCAAGAAGCATTTTGACAATGCTCTCAGGCACATGGTGTGACTCTTGTGGTGTCCTGTGCAGGGCCAGGAGTTGGGCTTTGATGATCCATGTGGGTCCTTTCCAACTCAGCAAATTCTATGATTCTTTTCTATGATTCTGTGAGGCTTTTTTTCCTGATAGTCATTGTTCTGATGTCTGTTAGTAAAGAAAGAAGTGGCTTTCAGTTTTCCCCTGCTTAAAAAGGTGGGTTTATACTCACATTTGTGAAATTCTGAGTGCTGAAGGGAAAATTCTAGTTGTTATTGCTCAGAAGTAATGATTTGTGATCGAGGAATGCTGAGGGCATGGACCATGGCTGAGCTGAGGTACCCCATGCAATTGCTCTCAGGTTTGGTGCTGATGCAGGCGGTATGCAAGGATTCTAATTGTGATGTATTTCTGCAGACTCAAAGTAGAACCACTCCAAGGTGAACCACATATTGCAGTAGAACTCTACCCAGTGCACTGTTCATTAAATGTTTATTTTATATTTAAAGTACAAACGTTCTTAATTCACCTTGAAGGGTACCATAAAAATTCCCCAAGCTTTAAGCTTCAGGCTTTCTGCCTAAAGCTCAAACCCAGCAAACAAACACAGAAAGCAAATACCTCCTCCCTTCAGCTACTCCAATTAAAAATCACATTGTTCTGAAGACTTCACTCAATCATTGCATAATTGTGGTTTTCAGTGTTTGGCATTGCTCCTTCCATTTGTACCGTGACTGCAGGTACCCTCTTGCTACTCCTTCCCCATCTGATGTCAGAAGTGGTGCTGAAGTGGTGCTGAAATGGCTGCTCTGTCTGCCTGTGTGATACAGCAGGTACTCAGCCAGTGAGACAAGAGTGCACAGCAGTCACAAGCACAAGGACAAAGCAACAAATGGCTGAGGAAAGGAAAAGTCTCCACTTGTTCCCCTCCCTTCCTCTGCACATCCCCAGAAGTGCCAACAATAACAAGCTGTCCTTATACTCCCAAGTCCAGGTCATTTCCAGACAGAAAAAAGCCACTGCCACCTTTCTCCCAAAAAGCTGTTAAGCGAGCTGTAATTTTTTTTTTCTCATCCTTTTGTTTTGATCCACTTATCCTTTCACAACCAACCAAGTATTTCTGTGGGTGGCTCAGTCTGCATTTGATGCAAGGAGCATGGTGTCTGCAGAGAGCAAATGGGTTATGGCAGGCAGCTCCCCTGCTCCAGCACCTGCAGTTCAATGCCAGCACACTTCATGGCTGCCAGCATGCAGTGACTGACTGTCCTCCTCCTCCCTGTCTTCTCCATTTGGATGCAGTGAAGATGGATCTCTTCTTTGGGGCACTGGTAAGGCAAAAGGCAGGAGCACTGGGTCTGTGTCTCTGTGGAAATATAGCAGCAAATGTGATGACTGAATCCAAATTTTATACTTTGATGACATTTCGAAGTCCAACAGGGAAAAACACTATTGGATGTTTTTGATATATTAGTTACAAAAAGCCTGTAGTGCATGCACTAGATAGTTGGGTATTAGGAATAGAGACATAATCAGTTTTAAATAACAGTTTTTGCAGCAATGGCCCATACAAAAGAAGAATTGATCTAACTATTTTTATCCACTGGCCTGTCCTGACTTTTCTTCTAAACAAAGATATATTAAGTTTGCTTTCTTTTCCCAATTATCCTTGAACACAATCTTGCTATGAAATGGAGTCTTAAGGTCCATATTGTGTCAGCTCCTATTTCATTAAAGCTCTCTTTATGAATGCTAAGCTACCTACTGCTGGCCTGTGGTAAAGCTCAGTCCTTCTGGTTATTTCATTACCTATTTCTGATCTAATCAGGTTCTAACTCTTGATATTATTTCCCAGAAATTCCCTAGGCAGAGTTTCTGCCTCCAGTTTTTTAAAACATAAAAAATGTGTGCTTTTCTCCATTTAGCTTCTTTCATGGTACTGCAGTATCTTCTCTGCAGTATGTTCTGTCCCTGTGTTGATACCAGCTACTCATCCTCAGGAAAAACAAAATATTAATTTCCTAAATGTTTTTGCAAACTCATGAAAAGTTGGCTTCTGTGGAGATGGTGAAGAGTCCAGTTCTAATCTCTTGAGCACCACACTAACAACTAATCTTATTTAACATATTTTTCTCCCCTCTCTCTTATTTTTCTGAGTAGGGCTTCCCTGTAGGCTTTTGAGAGAAAAACACTGAAGTGCTGGAACAAGATCCAGCTTGAAGACATTTGCACGGTGGAAGCAGAGCTAGACTTCTTAGAGGCTCTGGAAGAAGTAATTTTTTAAAAATTATCCCCTTTTTCCCAGGAGCACAAGGTGCCTGGAGGTTCCACCAAAGCATGTCCATGGATGGACATACCTGGTCATACCCTCTGCCTGAGCCCACAAGGAACAGCCAGTCAAGCAGTAATTTTACAGCAAAATTTACTTCAAATTCTCTGCTGCAGAAATCTTGCATCTTCAAAATAGGTTCTTAGGATTGCTGCACACTGCTGTTGCTTTATTTATCATTAAGTAGATCAGGTGTGATAAGAATCAGATTTGTGTCTGGCAGCAAGGGATGGACTGAGCGTGTCTGTCACTCAGCCTTTACCTGGCAAGCACTTGATGTCGTGGAGTCAGTCAGCACCTCAGACATTTACAGCAAAAACCGACTGCTCTTATCACCTGATTACACAGTAAATAGCCAAGTTGCACAATATTGTTTAGAAAATAATCCTCTTAGGGATTTCACCAGCTTAGCTAGTTCATTGAAACTCTTAATAAGCACGGTTTTCACATATGAGTATTTGCAAATTTTACCATTGAAATCCCATTAAGCCTGATGGCCCCAGTCTTGCTTTTGAAGTAGTGTCATGATTTAATTTCACAATTTAATTATATGCTATAGAGGGTGTGGCCCAAATAAATTCCTGAACCACAAGCTAGGAGCTAGTAGCCTTACAAGGAATGGAAAATATTACAAACTCCATTTTTGTGATTAAAGATTCAAATGTTAATTCTGAAAAAGTTCTCCTAATCTCCAAGTTCCTCCCCTTTCTAATGGGAAGTAACAACACTACACCAGTTGTGAGCGAAGGGAAAAGACACATATCTAAGTGTAACCCGAGGTAGCAGGGACACAGGACTGACCACACTTTCATACTCCATGTGCCCAGAGGGACCACAATGTCTGTAAATCCTGTTCTTGGAGCACTGAAAGTCAGTACATTTTACTTTTAGATCTAAAGGGATGGCTAAATCTCACAATTCAGAAGTCATACCTTGACAATCCTCCCAGTCATAGCAGGTGTCATAGCCACAGGGCACTTTCTTCAAGCTATTTGTAGAGAGCTTTGCCCTCTCAATAGCCCAGTTTAGGTTGGAATTACCATGGCAAGGACCAGCATGCAAGAAATGAAACGACTGCACTCCGAGGCACATTTCAGCTGAATACTGACAGCTGGGCTTGGTCACATTCCGTTCAGAGACAGCATGTAGCACACAGATGTCTTCTGAGTAGTGGCTGCCCAAAGGAAGAAAAGAAAAATTATTTTAGCAGGCTGTGGAGCAAGTCCATGCTTTTAAGAAGTTGATCAGCATTGGATGAAACACAGCAAAGCCATGGCCAGGCTGGAGATCCATCTAAAGTCCTAAGGCTGCCCTTACTGCAAGACTTCTGATAAAAGAAGTGCTGTGAGATGGGAAAGCTTTGGTTTTGTCCAACTGTTGGGAAGTGAAGAACACGTGTCTGTACAGAAAAAAAAGGAGAGGCTGTTATGTGAAACATCCATGGGATCTGGGTGGCTTTTCTGAGTTAATGCATCCCTGCAGTTCTGTGTGAAACTCTCTGATGCACAGTTGTCTTGGGACCAATGGCAGGCAAAAACAGTCATGAGGCTTGTAGTTTCCTTTTTTCTGTATTGCTGTTGCTTACTGAATGAATTCACTCCTAGAAGGTACATGCATTTCCAAGCACCATAATTTTGTGGAGTTTAGTCACTTTCCAAAAAGAGGATCGCAAAATCATAGAATAGTTTGGATTGGAAGGAACCTTAGAGATCATAGTTCTTGCATACTCCTTGTGCACGGTGATGACATTGCAGAAATAAAGAGAAGAGGAGGAGGAATTTGGGTCTCCAGCAGCAGAGAGGGTGTAGATTAAAAGGATGTGCTGCAGTGTGTCATTACATAATGTAACTGGGTGCATTAGGGAGAGCATTGCCAGCAGATAATGGGAGGTGACCCTGCACATCTACTCAGCCCTGGTGAGGCACATATGGAGACCTGTGTCAAGTTCTGGGCTCCTCAGCACAACAGAGACATGGAACTCCTGGAGTGGGTCCAGGTGACAAGGTGAAAGGTGACAAAGATCAAGGGACTGGAGTATCTCTATCATGAGGACAGGCTGAGGGAGCTGGGCCTGTTCAGCCTCAGGAGAGGTGACTGAGAGGGCATCACCTCATCAGTGTCTGACAGAGTCTGCAGGGAGGGGTCAGGGGAGGGACCAGGCTCTGCTCGGGAGTGCCGAGCAATGGGACAAGAGACAAGGGGGCAGTGAGTGACACACAGGGAAATCCCCCTGAACACGAGGAACAAATTCCTTACTGTGACACTGACCACACATTGTAACAGGTTGCCCAGAGAGATTGTGGAGTTTCTCTCACTGGAGACACCCAAGCACCATCTGGACACAATCCTGTGCTGTGTGCTCTGGGATGACCCTGCTTGAGCAAAGAGATTGAGCCAGGAGACCACTGGGTGTTGGAACCCAGGACATTCCTCTGACTGCCCTGAAAGAATTTAAACCTTAGCAAAGTGCTCAGAGACCTTGGCACAGAGTCAAAGAAACCTGTACCTTTGATTTTAGCCCATGGAAAAAATTACCAACTTTGTGTGAAGAATTACAAGTCACAGGAATTTTAACAGAATGGTAATTAATTTGTCACAGAATGGAAAAGTAGATGTTGAGTTTTTTAGAATGGTGTGTAAGTGAAAACAAAATGGAGAATCCTCGCAGTTTTTAAGCTTCTTCCTTCTTCTCTTGCTCCATTCTCCTGCTGTGATGGTGGCACTGTTGATTGGTTTAGAGTAGAGACTGACTGTCTAACTTAAGTGATAGGTACTGGAAAATTATTTTAAATAAAGTACATGTAGTTTTTAGTATAAAACTAACACCACCCCAAGGGCAGGGACTGTGCTGCAAACTGACCTGCCAGACAGACCTCTGCAGAGAAAAAATAGACAAAAGAAAATAAACAACCCTGAAAACCAGAGCTGAAGACTCTCAACTTCTTCTTCAGTCTCAGAGTTGAGAAAAAAGACTTTTTAATACCTCAACAGCCACTTCTACAACTCAGAAACCCAACACCTGGGGACTCCTCCAACCTGACCCATTCTATCATTCTGTGATTGTTCATTTATTTCAGAGGCTACAAACAGGGCTGCAATTTGAATACAGAGGAATAGCTAGCTAATATCTGAACAGAGTAGTCTTGATTTTCAGTTGCCTTTTCCTGGCTTCTTGGTCTATCATTAGAGAAACTTTGATTTCTAATTACAGTACTTACCCACAATCTTCTTCTGGAGACATACAAACACACTGAGATCCAACCTGCTTTTGTCCTGGATTGCAAATACCTCTAATTTTAGTTTGCACATCTGAAACAACAGAGTGAGAACTACTGTAACTAGTAAGGAGTGAATAGAAATATCTTACAGTCCTACCATAAAAGCTAAAATGCATTTATTTCTATTTGTCCTAAGTTTCTCTCTTCAAATGCTCCCTGGTTGGCATGCTACAAGTATTTTCATCAGTCTTTGCAAAAATAACTGGACAATACTTTTTGACAAGAGAAAATGAAATTTCAATAGAATGCATTTTCCTACTTTGCTTTCATAAAGTCTTGTTAATGCAGTTGGGGTTTGGTTTGATTTGGTTTTGGTTTTAAGAAAACAGTTGCAGTGTCTCAGTTTCATTATTAAAGTTTACAGTACATTGCACCCAAAAATCTGAACTTAGTGCAGAAGTTCAGAGCTGAAATTCTGCCACCATGGGAGATACAAAGTAAAACTAAAATTAATGAACAGCTGCTATATGTCTTAAACCCAGTCATCAGCTTTCTAGTTCTAGCTTGCTGAAGTAAACAGTACTGTTAACACCAGCCATATGGAAACAGTAAGTATCTGCAGGAATACAAACCTTTTTCACATGCAATAGACCTCAAAATAGGAGGTATCCAGGACAGGTCTTTCCCACAGGTATACTTTGTGTGACCAGTGACTATAAACCCAGCTTGGCAGCTCAGCTTCATTGTTTCACCAATGTTGTACTGTTGCTTAAATGGGGAAATTGTGACGCTGTCAGATATTGGTGGCCTGAGGCATACTGAGGCTGTAACAAACAATAAAAAAAAGCATAATTCTTGTTGGTTTAATGCAATGTGGATATTTACAGAAAGTAATCATGCTTTATCTGAAGAACCATATAAAGATACTCAGTAACATGGAACATTTGTCTGAAATGCCAAACTAATAAAAATTTAACATAATTAAGTCTAGAAATTTTCTGTGCATTGTCATAGCCTTTAAAATATTTTTCAAGTAATAACTAAATAATGACAATGTGTTTCTAATATATGCCAATATAAGCAATTTAATTTTGCTGTTTAAAAATAGTAAGAATGGCATTTAACATCATATTTAAATTTTTCTTTTGTAAATTGAAGAAAGTCCATGGCAATAAATAGAAAGCTCATCAGTATATTCAGGTACTTCTTTTTGTTAAAATGAAGACTAAGTAAATGAAATCACAGCAAGTTTTAGGAAACTACTGAAATCTCTCTTGTTAACACACAGACTGATTCTGATCGTTAATTCTTAACTGACCTATAAACCCATCAAGGCATTGATTTATGGTAGAGATTTTCAAGGCAGCCTGGGAGGTAATGATTAGAAAGACATCATCCATTTAATACAAAAGATAATAGACAAATTTCTGTAAGAATGATTTCTTCTTCATAACTGTATCAACCTTAAGGTATCCATGTAAGTCTGAAAACAAAAGGTGAGTCCTTTTGTTAAAGAAACTAGAAAAGAGAAGGATCTTGCAGCATCCATCCGAGGATTTTCTAATGCACTGGATGTTACAATTTCCTTACAAAGCACATAATAGTAACACTTCTGAATTGAAAGAGTAGTGATGTAGTGACTCATGATGTTTTTGCCATGTCTACGTGAAGTACCTTATTAAAACGCTATCTTTTCAGATAAGTTATTCTTTTTTAAAAAAAACCTTTATTAAAATCTTTTTTGCATGTTTTTCTTCCCCACCCTATTTTGTTGTTACGCATTTTGTTCATTTTCTCTTTCTTACGTTGGCACTCAACATGTTGCTCTGTCCAGGTTTGATCTGGCAGACACCGAAGGTATTGATAGCCAATGAGGCTATGACCACTCACACAAGCAATTTCAACTTCCTCCCCCACAGCATACTGGTTCTTTTCATTCTAAAAATAAGAAATTAAAAATTAAAAAACCCCACATCAAAGAGCTCTGCAAGGATCTATGGTAATGAGATTGGGCATTGTCAAAGGAAACAATAGCAAAATCCTGATAAGATGTAATGAATGCATGCATTTTGTACTCTGAAATATGAGTCATCCACTCACCAATATAATGATAACTTTGTCCAGTTGCAGTAACTGATGTCATGGTTACAAAACAAGGATTCAAGGACCACTTGAAATGAATTTTACCTTGACTTTTCTTCAGCTGCTGGTGTAGTGTGGTGGGCTAGAGTCCTGCAGCACTCCTTGAACACGGTACTCTCACTAGCACAACGGCTAGATTAGATATTAGGCATATACAGCAGAGAAATGATAACATTTCCAATCTCTGCAACTACTACATACTGCTTCTGTATAATTTTTCATGCTCACCCTGATAAAGCCGTATTCTGGTGGGTCTGGCCTAGAACATCCAGACTCAGGTTCACCAATCAAGACATTCTCTTCTCTCTTGGCTTCATCATCATTTATACAAGGAGCACCTCTGAAAAATGAAAATTTGCTGTAAGGCTGNTAACATAATTAATTAACATAAATAAAAAGTAACAGAATTAAAAGCAACATAATTAATTAAATATTTTTATACAGCAAGAAAAAGAGGCAGCAAAGAACAAAATAACAGGAAGTCTCTAAATAATCCATGTCATTCTGTTGCACCAGGCAGCAGTTAAAGGTGGCTGGTCTCTGTGAGCATGGAGCTGTACAGCCCATGGTTTCTAACTGAGTAACAAAGAACTGTGTCCACTGCTTGTAATCCTCTTTTATTCACTCTGGAATCCCCTCTGCATTATAGCAGGGATAGTGAAAATCCTCTTTCAGCTCCTGGTCTCAGTGGAAAAACTGAAGCCTTGGGCTTGAAGATAAAAAAAACAGAGCCAGTTTGGGGTTAGGATTTGAAGATGAAACCATGCTGAAAACGTATACCAGGCATACTTGAAGTGGATATACGAGAAACTTGGTAGCTTCATCCAGACTCTCTCTGTGACTTAGTTCATATCTACACCTCTAAGAAAAGAAAGAATAGAAAATAAAATAGAAATTGTGAACTCCAGTGAAAAGAAGGAAGAGATTTCCCCTTGGCTTTGGAAAAGAAGCCATGCAAAGCAGCATACAATATCTACAGGCATACTTTAGTATGCAATTCATCAGCAATTTTCTAGGAATAAAAAATTAATAAATCCAAACGTGAAGCAAATTGCAGAGATTTTCAGAGTTTGCCTTCTCTCTGCTCCACCCTCTGAAGAAATTCAGAGAGAAAAGTTGTCTGCTATTTCTCCTTGATAGTCACAGAGCCACTCTGGAGGGCTCCTTAACTATCCCACAACTATGGAGATCTTTTGATCTTACGTGTCTGTGAACACAGGGACATAACAGTCCTCCTCTTCTTCCTGCTGCCCTTCACATGGTTTCCCACCGTTCATTGGAGAGGGGTTATTGCATTCTCGGGTCCTTCTTGTTTTGAAGGAAGCATCACATGGACTCCATTCAGACCAGCAACTCCATCGGCCATCAACAGCATCTGCAAGAAATGAAAGAGACACCAGCCTTTATTTGAAAACCAGTAGCATATATATTATTTCTTTTAAGGCCACATATGAGAGGGATGATGGTAAATTCATAACAGCTATTTTCAGAAGATTGCAAATTGGTAGTGTTAAGGGTATAAGGGAGTAGGTTGCATCTAGAACATAAAGTTTTCCAAAAGGTGTCCAGCCAAATTTCAGCTGCTTCATAAAACCCTAAAATAGTTTTACCTTGCTAGTTTTGATTGCAAGTGATATTAAAACTCGGAAACAGCATATTTTATACTTTTATTGCACACACAAGCATGTGTGTTTTCATGGCATTGACAAGTTTCTTAGATAGGTCATTATTTAATGGGATTTCAAATAAATCTAAGTTCTAACACTATGTCTAAACCCCAAATCTACATCCCATGTCAGTTAAATTAAAACATGACTATTACTGTCTTGTCTTAACCCCTGACATCTATAACCTGTAGCAGGACAACCACCTTGAAACATGCATAAATCTTTTTCCTTACACATCCTCTCTTTTCTGCCTGCAATGGACTTTCTGTATCCATCTCTGTCTTCAGTTGTTTATTTCTTTCAAAATATTCCTCTTTCAGGATCAGTGTCTGCCTAAGTGATTTTACCTTATGTTCCCTTTTTGTTATGGAATATAAACATATATAATGTCTCTTTTGTTTCCCTCGAGTATGACACCAGTGCCAATTTAATTCAGAAATGTTTTTGCATTAAATTGCTCTTTAAATTCTCCAGAATGGTCTATGTTCTCTCTCCGTATGACAACCGAGTTTTCCTTCTAAACTGTAATAAAGAATTTTTATGTTCATTAGCCATTTAGTCTTAAGCATAATAGGCTATAGAGAAAATTAAGCAATGGGTTTCTTAATTTTTTTGCATCAATTATCTTTGATCTCAGATTCACCCTTATTGCTGAATAGCTCACTTGATATTACCTTAATTATGTAGCTAAGGAGTATTTTACCGTGTCTTACATTATCCTTTAAACCACAGCTGTTCAGTTTGACTTTTTATATTTGTAATCCCTACATTTACCCTTATGGTTTCTGGATATCACCATGTGGTAGGAAGTGGATAGGTTATGGTGGATTAACCCCTGGCTAAGAGGCAGCATTTGCAGGCCGCTGCCATCACCCCACACACCTGCGGTGTAGGCCGGGGCCCGCGTCTCGCAGTTGGCGCCGTAGGTGCCGGCCGGGCACAGGCAGAGGCACTCTGTCCCAGAGAGCACGGGCCTGCCATTGTTGGGGCACGGGGCGCACTGGCAGGGGTCAAAGCTGCCCGCGTGCTCCCTCAGTGCTCTCCTCAGGTGGCGGCGCTTGGTCACAGCGCAGGGCACGTTCCTCACCAGATCCACGATGGGCGACACCTGGCAGAGAGCTGCTCAGTCAGCAGGAACCCAAACACGGCAGGGCCCCCATGGGGGAAGCCAGAGCACTTTAAAGGAGCCAGAGCCTACACATGAAGCTGTATCACACAGGAATCATGGATGTGATCATACATATCCCGTTATATCTGTTATCCTGTTCATAATGCTTTTATCTCCCCAGTTTAGGACTCTGTGAGCCAGGGGAGAAACAACCAAGTGGGATACTATGCCGTAAAATTCAGGACACTCTCTACCACACATCACATCACACACATGTGATGTAGGGTTTGCTAACATCCAGCCCCTGTCATGTCAGAAGTCCCTATGTTGCCTTCAGGGGTTCAGCAGCTGCAGTAGGGGAGACCTCAGTGGATGCTGCTTTCAGGCAGGCTTTGCTGTTTGCCTCAAGTGCTGCTGAGCAGCTGCAGCACCAGCTGGGGAGGGAGACAGCTCAGTGCACTCACAGCAGCACCAGCACGCTCCATTGAAGGAGTAGGACAGAGACAGCGAGTGTTGCTGTTTAATTGCAGTGTAGCTATGTGACATACTTTGCAACACAGGCCCGACAAGGCAATAATCCCATGCACTGTTCTCCTGCACAGTAACTAACCCCTGCCTATGTCTAATCTCCTGCTGGTGCTGGAGCAATTAATTCACATTTCACCCTCTTAATCCCATTGTCCATGGACAATGCAAAACTGGTGTGTCTTATAAACCGACATGCACACGAAGTTGTCGTAATGAAATTTCTGTGTGTTTATGTTATGCCCATACTTACACACATTCATACCACATACAGCATTATCCATGTTTACAAAAAATATATCTGCACAGCTCTTTGAAGAGCTGCTAAGCAGTTAGTCTTTGCTCTCTCAGTGTTTTTCTTGTTCTTCTCTTACCTCAAAGTCAATCACCACAGGATTGTCCTTTGTTGATTCCAGCCAGTCTGTGAAGACTCTGTGTCCTGGAAAAGCCCCCTTTTTCTCCCAGGCCAGAGCTGCTGCATACTCTGACCTGCCACCTTTTACCAGGGAAACTGATCGCTCAGCTGACTCCAAAATGGAACCTGAAAGATTATTTCATCACAGTATTTCAGACAAAGGCTTCCAAAGACAGTGGATGTGACAACAGAACTATAAGAAAAAGCATAAGAGGACTAAAAATATACCAAGATTAATTTTTTGAAACTATACTTGGAAAAATTAAGTCAAATCTCAGAAGAACAATCCCTGGCTGCTATGACAGCAGCCAGTGATAATATTCCAAATGAAACTGTTTGAGACTTGAGCCATGGGGATATTCAGTGTGTAAGACAGTTATGGAAAATGCAGAGGATGCAGCAGCCTTCTCTAGAACACACAGCATGACAGGAGGATATTCTAGAATGCACAGCATGACAGGTTTAGTCCTCGCTGTAGGCATCCAAGTAACAGTTATTAACTACTGAGGACAAAAACATGGTGGAAGTGATGAAATTCCTATCCTTAATGATGCAGAACATGATTCCTGCCATTCACATGGAGAATGCACCAGCTTTCTGCAGTTTCTGGGACACATTTCTGGCACCCTGGTACCTAAATGTCTGCTTGGCATCAGGAAGGTGGGAAGGGAAAGTCAGGGAGTGTGTTACTGCTGCCCAGCTCTCTCAATGAGCTCTGATCAACCCTTTAAGAAGATCAGGGGGCTCAGTCATGGACACAAATTTCTAGCTTTGCTCACTTTTGGTGGACCCACGACCAGGGGTAATGTTTGACCTATGAGATCTGTGACCAATTGGAGAGCCAGTGCCACCAGATCTCAAATGTTGGTGCTCCAGAGCAGAGAAATAGCACACCTACATCATAATTTGTATTGCAAATGAGAATATGATTTCAGTGGTTGCATCAGAGCAGAAGAGTAAACACTGGCTCCTCTGACAGTGGTAGAAGAGCATCTGTAGTTCATCAAAGCTGAGAGGTCACCTGGGGCAGCTGAGGGAAACGGTATCTCTGAGGGTAAGTAACAGGACATAGGCCCTGTTCTCATCATGGTCACCTTCATGTGCCACAGTCATCCTGTTTGTGGTGCATCTGGTACTGACTTTCTTTTTCTTCCGGAACAATATACGCCTGGTTGTTTCAGTTCGGACACACTCTGTTGATTCCTCAATTGACAGGCCTAGAAATACCACAGAGCAGCATCTTCATCACTATAACCACGATACATAGCAGGCACTATGCCCAGGCTCCCACACTGAGGTGAGCCAGCAGCTTCCTCTGCTCCTCACCTGCCCCTAGAGACTTCACTACAGCAAGCACATGCTTCCCCACGTACAGTGCTGGACAGAGGTGTGCTTCAGCTACCCTCCCATGCCCATGCAAGTAACAGCAGTGGCATTAAAGACCACAGATTTTAACTTTAGATTTACATTTTTGTAGTATTGTCTTTTCATTTTGACAGTCTAGTAGTATGGGAAAATTTTAAAGTAATTTGTAATCCAAACTATCAACTTGATTGACTGCATCCCAAAAAGTACCCCTTATAGCTCTCAGACCTCAGTGTCATGCTATAGAATGCTGTACCACCTTTTCCTGGTGGCACCTGGTCTTGGTCTGAAGGTCTTAACTCATTTCCCTGAACACAGTGACATTTACCAAATAAGAAATCTCCTGAACTTTTCAAATACAGTGTAGAGCAAAAATTCCTTCTTGCTCTGTATGTAAGCAACACAAGTAATTAATGAGTCTGTAACAGTCTAAAGAAATTTTTGCTCTTGGAAAACTTATACTGTGGTGTAAGGCCTAAAAACAGGGATAAGAAAAGCTGTTAAGCAAATAATGATATTTTTTTGTTAAAGATTACATACCTGAGTTCTGCAGTTCCTCAGAGCTGTACTGGTAAAGAATATCATAGGAACCACCCATCTTCCCAGAGGTGTAGTAATGAGTGCCAAAGTCATCAAATATTCTGCTGTATAAAGCATAGTTGTACTCCAGGGGCAGGTGGTTAAGTGCTTTAAGAAAGACATCTGATAGCTGCAGATCTGACTGTTTCATTGTGAAGTTTGCCACAG
The DNA here is from genome assembly GCA_013397245.1 of Thryothorus ludovicianus. Taxonomy (NCBI): domain Eukaryota; kingdom Metazoa; phylum Chordata; class Aves; order Passeriformes; family Certhiidae; genus Thryothorus; species Thryothorus ludovicianus. The sequence goes on along the minus strand of VZTB01003115.1, from coordinate 37,291 downwards.
AAATTACTTTATGGACTCTAATAAAGTTGGAGTTCTAGAAATAAGAAAAGGGGAGTCTTAGCACCTTCAGAGGAAGGTAAGTGCAGAAACTAGAGGAGTCAAGAGTGCATCCTCGGATACACTGCAAGAACAAAGTAATCCTGTTATCGTGATGCTTTAACCTTGAACAAAGCAGCTCTGGATTTTCCAAGAGTTCTTTGAGGTTCTTGAGGGCTCCCTTGCATTGTGGGAACATATAGCAAATATTCCACTATTTGTATTCCAGTAAAAAATAGGGCTCACCAAGCACCTAAAAATTCAAAAGGATTCCTGCCATAAAAAAATACACCCAGCAAATGGTGAGATGACCAAAAGATTCTGAGGAAGGCTTCTTCACCTTTTAACTGTCAAAAGGTTGTTTGCAGCTTATCTGGTGAGTGGGTATTTTGAACTCTAACTCTCTTATGAAGTTCCACCATTTAGCAGTCTGTTAAAACTAAAACTAACCCCAGGGATTAAGACCTCCTTGAGTTCAAGTATCAGGGTGTTAATATGAGAGGTAAAATAAAGAGAATGTTCAAACACTGGAAACATAGAATCATAGAACCATAGGATATCCTGAGGTGAAAAGGACATCTCTTATACATAGAAAAAAAATACATGCTTTTGAAAGAGCTTATTCATACATTTTTGCAATGCTGGAGTCTGTCTATGTTAATGTTGTACGAAGTAGAAAGGAAACAAATAGAAAATACCAAAAGAAGGGATTGGTAAAAAGACAAGGGGAACCAATGGCACAAGGCCAAAGCAAAGAAATTGAGAGAAAAAGGAGGGACAGGAAATTGGAGCAAATAACCAACTGGCAGATAGGAAAGATTCATTATAAAACACTTTGTGTTTTACACGTGGGTTCTTCTGCTGGATTTTACTGCTCTGCTCCACTCCACTTTCTCAATTTTCAATTGTGTCAGCTAGAGTTTCAGTAATGACACAAAAAATTCTGGGCCACTTTGGCAAATATTGATTCTAAAACTTTAGTTGGTTTCAGTATGCACTTGCATGCAATCTGGGAAATCCCAGGCATGAGTACAGGCTGGGAGAAGAACTCACTGAGGGCAGCCCTGCCAGAAGGACTTGGGGGTGCTGGGGGTGAGAGGCTGGACATGGCCCAGCCATGGCACTCCCAGCCCAGAGAGCCAAACGTGTCCTGGGCTGCATCCAGAGCCCCGTGGGCAGCAGAGCAGGGAGGGGATTCTGCCCCTCTGCTCTGCTCTGCTGAGACCCAGCTGGAGCATCCAGAGCTGGGGCCCAGCACAGGAGGGACAGGGACCTGCTGGAGTGAGCCCAGAGGAGGGCCACAATAATGATCAGAGGTCTGGAGCAACTCTGCTATGAGCACACACTGGAAAAGTTATTCAACCTGGAAGCCCCTGGAGATACCTCATTGTGGCTTTGTGCTACTTTAAGGAGGTTTATAAGAAAGTTTGGGTCAGAGCTTTTAGTAGGGCCTACAGCAGTAGGGGAAAGGGTAATGATTTCAAGAGGGTAGATTCAGGCTACATATAAGGAAAGAAATTTTTATAATGAGGATGAAACTGTAGAGCAGATTGCCCAGAGAGATGGTGGATGCCCCCTCCCTGGAAACATTCGAGGCTGGGTTGGACAGGGCTCTGTTCAACGAGATCAAGTTGAAGATGTCCCAGCTGATTGCAGATTGGAATAGGTTGCCTTTAAATGTCACTTACAACACAAACTATTCTATTATTTTATGATTATATGATTAAAGGATCAGGACTCTTGAAGACATACTAGAGGACCAGTCTGCGTAGCTAAAAATTTTCTGGTAAATAAAAATAAACTTAAAAAATATCAAATCTTCGTATTTCTTCCACACCAATATGGAGAAATGCACAGGACTTCAAATCGCTAGGGCCCTCTAAAGATAGTCATGTAAATTTTTATGCGTATATTTATATGCAATATGTTCATTTATATGCATATATGCAAAAGATATATCAATATCACATATATTTTTATATCTATTTATATCTTACCTATACATATTTTAGCATATAGGTCTGAATGAGATGTCTAAAAATGCAAGAAAGTTCTTCCTTTTAAGTGATCAATTTAGTCTTCTTTTTCACTATATAAGGAAATGTTGCAAATTTACTTGTACGTTTCTTAAATATACACAATTACTAATACAATTTATGGAGACAGAGATTAAAAATAGAGGCTTCCTGTCTGATACAGTAGATAACATGAGGAAGACCCAAAGTAATAGTCCTGCTGTGGATTCATTAAGAAAGGATTTTAAACTGTGTCATCTTTAGCCAACACCAGACTAAGTTATTGATGTGTTTCTGTGATATTACAGAATCATAGAACAGTCTGGGTTGGAAGGGACCTTAAAGACCATCCAGGTTCAACCCCACTACTGCGGGCAGAAACAACTTCCATTGGAGCAGGCTGCTTAAGGCCCTGTCAAACTGAGTCTGCCAGGAATGGAGCATCTACAGCTTGTCTGGGCAACCTGTACTTCAACACCTTCCATGACAACAATGCTGAAAAACAATGTATGCAAAAGAACTTTTCTGTTGGAAGTTTAACCTAAACTAACATTTTCACAATTAGCTCTGGTCTGGGTTTAAGCCAATAGAAAGTCACTGCTCTCCCAAAATAAACGTGTCAATTGTACAAGAGAGTAGCCTGATCTGTATACAGCTATCTATATGGGCATGAAAGTGAACTGGTTTCCTGCAGCTGGAACTTCAGGATAGCTGCATTCAAAGTAGAAGCAATGGACTGTTCAAGCAATCAAGTTGCTTGAACAGTCCATTAGGAAAAGAGAGCAAGGCCTGCAGCAAATTCCCAAAATATGAAATCTTAATGTTAAAACTAATATTTTTGCAAAAGTTTCACTGTAATTGTATTACAGCTCCTGGGTTTCAACAAGCCTTAGCTTCTCTCAGTCCTATGGCCTTTCCCATGCAGAAGTGCAAACAATAGCCCATCATTTACTACCATTAAGCTATAAATATACATAATATTTTCCCCTATCATTATTTATTTGCTTTAAAGGCACAGAACCTTATGGGAAAAATATTATTTGTTCTGAGAAACTTTTCTGTGGATGTGTTATTTCTGAGATTATCTTTATGACCAAATGCATCCTGGCAGACATGAGACTCCATTATGCAAGTTAGTTACCAAATAAAAAGAATAATATAGATTAATACCCAGTACGTGCATATGTACATTCTTGAGTGCACTTCCTTTATTTTTTGAGTTGTCTCCTACTGTTTGGTATTATGCCCTCTTAACCTATAATTAGGATAGAGGAAGGACTGGCTTACCCAATATGAAAATGTCAAATCTATGCTTTTTAAAAGTGGAATAAGCCTATGTTTTCTAAACCCAGAAGATAATGATGCATTACAGAAGGTATGTTACAACCATGAACATGTTGTAGTATCAGAAGAGGATTTTTAAAATACCTAATTCTAGTGGGCCAATGTCTTGATAGGGAAAGTAGCCTTTGGCAGCACAGTTCTGAAATAAGCAGACAAAAATCAATTGAAACAAAGAAAATGAAAGCAACATTCAATTACCTTTTCATATGAGGCTTTAATAGCTTTCTTGAAGGAGGAAGATGATGTCACCTGGACCCGTTTCTTTTTTGAGAAAAGAAATGGAATACCAGAAGAATGTTTACCACTACGAGTGGATGAACTACTGTCAGAAGTACTTTCACTCAGGGGAGTTAAATCTTTGTAGAAATCTGATATTACATCATCCTCTTCATCTGTTACCTGGCAATTCAGTAAAGCAAAATGCATCTGCATAAATTATATTTGGAAACAGAAAACTATTAAGCAAAGAATTCTTGATTTCTTGATGGGTTTTAATGGAAAAAATATTCCTGATTTTTTGAGATGCAAAAGTAAGCTACAAAACTATTCTTAACAGAAAAGGTGAGACTGAGAAATGCTAAGAAGCAAAATAAATGCAAGTTAAGAAGCAGACTTACTAATAGTTATTAATACAACAACACAGAAAGCATGTAACACTTTCTTCTAAAGCTTCTCAACCCTGTGCCCTAAACCTTAAGAATATTTTTCAAGAAGTTTCAACACACTTTTAAAAGAATTAGAGACATACATGGTGTGTCCACATCATGACTACTTCCCAGTCCTATGGCTTCTATATTGTACAAGACAGAGTTTGATGCTTCCTGAACTTTATTCTCAATTTCCAGCTAGAATGAACAGGTTCCCACAGGAGAGTCTTAGAGTATCTTGAACTGTTAGCACCTACATTGCATGATGGATTAAAGGCAGATGAAGAATAATTGTGAGCAAATCTGCTGATTGAGTTGGTAAAGCGGTGTTGAGAAAGCACTAAGAAAACCTCAGCATCAGATCAGAAATTACTTGTTTCCCAAAATTTTGGAAAATCCCTGTATGTTTTTGAAAAACGAGATTTTTTTTTCCCCTCCTATATACCTGTTTACTTAATAGGACTTCTAAGGATTTTGGGATATGAGGTGGTCCATTCCCCCCCTCCATTTCCATTTTACAAATCATATGCTTTTGCAGAAAATACACTGAAGTTCCAAGGAGGCCAAATCCAGTGACCCTTCTACATGAGAGGCTGCTCTAAATGTTAAAAGATAAAGATGCACTCTTAATGGTGAGTTTCAAAAACCTTTAACAGTTCTGCAAATGAACATCAGTAACTTAATGAACCTCACTGACTATAAAGAGACATGGGCAAACCAATGGTTGGTTTTCCCCTCTGAATATTTCTGCACACAGTAATTTTTCACCATTGTTGACAAATCCTACATGTCATTGCCAATTCAATTTCAGTTTCTGTAGAATGTATCAGGGTCCTTTTTTCCATTGCCTCTGTTAAAGAAATTCTAAAATCTCACAACACCTGTGGCAAAAATCATCAGTTTTCGTCCATTAGTTGAGCCTTCTTCACATCCTGCATTCTTTTCTCACCAATGCAGCATCTACTGGCTTCAAACAGGGCCTGCTCATATGTACACAGCCAGATGTTGTGCCTCAACCACAGTATTCAAAGCATTTTCTGAATGCTGGTGTCAACGAAAAAGGTATTAGTGGATCCTAGATTTTTTATACGATACATAGAATGTTCATTTTGGTCATTCTCCAGCTTGTCCTGCAAGTCTTCTCTTTAGGCTGTGTATATTTTGTCCTCCTGCTTCTCAGGCTCAGTGAGAGCCTCCTTTCCTTGCTCCTCTGTGGAGGGGCTGGGGAGGGAACAGGCAGGACTGAGGGATTGAAATGGCTCGGGGAGGAATTGAGTCCTAAGGCTGCATGTGACAGAAAGGAAGCTGGAGTCAGTAGCTGCAGCCATTGGTACTTCAAGTACACAGCAGTGATACTGGAATAAGGTTTGGAATTGAACTAACCTCTGCCTAGATGATGTCTGGCTAGGAGAAGGCACTTGGTACCAAGTCAGAACAAAATAAAGCCACAGCCACCAGGAAGCAGGAGAAGCTCAAATCATATTGACTCTGGCACATGGTGCATTGAGTTAGCATGGATGAGTGGAGCAGGAAAATTTATCCCCTTTCCACACTTCAACTGAAGCATGTCCAAGCCTCACCAGGTTGAGAAATCTTGTTCTAGAACATACAGTACTTCCTAACCCTTGAGTACTTAACTTGGATTGTGACTACAACAAGGGTTTTACAGCTATGTGCTGTTGGTTGAGACTACCTGAAAGCTGACAGACTCCAGATTTGCAGGGACACGATACAGTTTCCTTGTCTCATTGCGCTTCACTGTTGTGCATTGTCCTCCATTGAATGAGTTGCCAAGAACTTCCCCTCGGCTCTCTCCTGACAGAATGTGAAATCTAACAAAAAAATTATTTCCAGAAATTAAACAACTCCAGAAAGATGTATAGACTTGAAATATTTCATGGTATATAGCTGCACAGAGGTATTGAAGATTCAATTGAGAGCATGAGAATCTGGGTCATGTTACTGCTTTGAAAGGAATTATAACAATTTCTCATTTACACTGAGCATCAATCCAGTTTCCCACTTTCCAACAGTGTCTAACCTTTTTGATAACCCCAAAGTCAGCAAAAGGCAGTTGGTCTTAAGTGGAGAACTTAAAAATGGTTCTAGGAAAATGAACTACTGGTTCTCTCTTTCTACCATAAGTGATGTTACTGGGCCACACTGAGATCAAAATTCAATTAAAAAATGCAAGTCTGCTTGGGACAGACATCCCATGTTTAGGCTTTACATTGCTCTAATGAATAGTGTAGAAGTAGTTGGTACCCTGTGAAATGTCACACAAACAAACAATAGACAAACATCCGTAGAGTAATATTCTCAAAATTTCTGAAGCCCTTGGCATGATGTACAGGCAAGTAATTCCATGAGCTGGAAGTTGCCCATACATGCTCTGGTTGCTGTGGGACAGAACAAGTCACTCAGGGACAGTGTTGCTCAACACCTTTTCATCTGGTCTACCAGTAGTACAGAGCAGGACTGGAAGATGCAGCAGGCAAATCCTAGCCTAATTGTTCTGTTGTATTCTTAATAATTTCTTGCAAGTTTTAATTTCAGAGATTATATGCTTTAATGAATGCTCTCACATGCTAACTGGGAATTCTTTTGTTCATGTAAATTAGTGAGGTAACAACTAAAGCTTACGAAAAAATTAGCAGAGTTGGCTTACCCACTGCCTATTAAGTGCGCACCCGGGATGCTCTCATACTTTCGGTTACACACAGTCTTTTTCCTTCTACAGTTTCTTTCATCAGAGTTGTCCCCACAGTCATTTTCTCCATTACATTCCAATGTTTTTGAAATACAGCGACCTGCACCAGAGAAATAGCAGCAGCAAAGGTTCATCATGTCTAAATGCAGAAAAGGGCAGTCTTGTCTTTTTCCTTTGCGAAGGCACGAGCTTACCATAGATGTTAACACTGAGTTAGTATAAGATCGTGATTATCCCAATTAAGAAATTATTGTTTCAATTCTGTGAGTTTTGCCTTGTTTCAAAGCTGAAAAGGCTTAATTTTAAGTTTGGCAAAAGGATATGTGGATAAAATTATTTAGTCATCAGGTATATTTAAATTGAAGCAAATAAGAAATAGCCACAAGCCTAATAAAAATAGTGAGAATTTATGTTCAGATAAACTCTACAGTTTTGTTTGTATATAAAAAATTTGTGCAAAAAAATATAATTGGAACACTACTACTGTCCAGCTATCACGATCATAGTGACATCCTAAGCAAGGGACTGCATTTTAATTACTTATAGAAGAAACTGAAAAGATAAGATGCTGCTAATGCATATAAAATCCTCACACAATCCTCACATAAAATCCTCATTTCGTCCCTGGTCCCTTTTCCCTGGAATTAATGCATGGAACGTATGGATGTCTTTTGTCCAGTATCTAATCTTTTGACTAACTGGTAATACTGCAGTTACACAATGAGGATTATCATTACCACTTTCACATCGAAATTTATTCTTGCAGTCAACTTGCACTATGTTGCAGAGCTTAGTTGGGAAACATGGGCGGGAGTCCACCAGTGGCTCGGTACAGGCCTGGCCCCCAAACTGGGATGGTCGCAGGAGACCCCGGGTACGGAACTGAAAGGCAGAAGAAATAAACCTAGGGTTGTTTTTCTGAGCTGTGTTTGTAGCTAAGTCTCACCCCAGGCAGAGCCACACACCTCACTGCTGCTGAAACTTTATTGGAACCAGAGCCCTGAAGGAAATAATCAGTCATTCTCCTCCTTCCATTTTCTCTACAATGCCATTATCGCATCAGGTAAGGCAGGCAGGGAAGTGGTATCCAAGAGCCTCATTAACCCTGATGGAGCATAAACGATTAAACTGCAGACTACCTGGTCTACATCACCAAAGGAATTAGAAATTCTGCCTCTTTATCTTCACTATATACAATAGGAAATTATGTGAGAACAGGCTGACAGAGATTTTTCCTGTTCATTACCATCTCTGTTGTATTAGAAATCCCTTGACAGTGACAACCCAGTTGGCTTGACTCCCACATATGTCTGAGGAGAACAGAGTGAGAGGACAAAAATGCTTTTCCTAAGTTTCTGGGACCTCATTGAATTTTCTTTCCCTGAGACAACACCCTCCACACAGAACAGTAAAGTTGAAGAGTGATTAGATAAAGTACTTCAGATATGTTTTCCACTCCACTGGACTTCTGGTGAGATCTGTCTGCATGTGCCTCAGCAATTTCTCCTCTAAGAATTTTTCCCATTGGAAAAGTATGGCTCCTTGCAGACTTCCCTCCCTGCAGACAGACCCTGGAGACAAACAGTGCAGGAAGATTCTAGTAAAAACCAGAAACCAAGTGACTCTCTAAAGTGAGAGTGCAAAGAACAACACTTGAAAGTTTTCAAGCTTATGAAAACCATTCCTTACACTCCTTTTCAGTTCCATAACATTCACTGTATTATTTGTCAGAACCTCCACTTCTTTTTCCCTTCCCATCAACTGGAACTTGCTTACACTAATCTTCACTCTTACACTGCAAACCAGGTCCTCCATTCTGTTGGTTGATCCTATTTATAAAGGTCACAAGCAATGATATTTATATAGTTTGTAGGGGAAAATGGACCACAGTCCACAAAAGCACCTTTTTGTTTGAAGAAGCATATATGTTGCATCAATACTTAAAATTCATAAAATTACAGTTATATAGGGATGTAAGGTAAGAAACTCAGACATATAAAAGGGTATTGAAATCAGTCCAGTCAAGAGGAACACCTCCTTTCATCTCTTGAAGCTTTCTGTCTCCCAGTCTCTCACTGTTCTCTCTGTTTTGCTTTCACACTGCCCATCCCAGTTGCAACCCCTCAGGCTGGTTCACCTCTCACACACAGTACAGCTCTTGTGTGTCTTTCTCACCCTATTTGGGCATCAGGAAGTTAGATATATACATAAAGACATACTTACAATGTCTGACAGATTTTTCAGGGCAGCTTTCCAGGCATGGATTTCTGAAGCCAAGGGATACGTGCAGAGGCACGAAGGCTGTGTCTGCACAGAACCTCGGAGCTGCTCTCATGGTCAGCTTCAAAGCTCATACTCACCAGCCAAGCAACTACCCCATGGAATCTACTGTCACGTCCCTCTATCCTCTGTGTGTCCTTACATTTGACAGGCCTTGGTTTGTTTAGGTCAAATTCACTTTAACCTAATTTTTGATTTCTTCCCTCTGTACTGTCTCACATCTAAGCATACCATTGTCAACAGAGAAAAGCTCAAGAGGAAAAAACACCATCCTGGGTGTTTGTTCCACAGATATTCACCTGTGGGGGTTGGGGGGGAGGTGTGTGTTTGTGCATCCTCTGAAGGTTCAGGGAATAGTGCTCTGTATTTCTTATCAGCAATCTCAAACTGATCCTGACTATCAGTGTAAGATATAGCCAGAGAATGTCTAGCCAGCAGCACTTAGGATTTTTAGGACTCTTTTCAAGGGATGATTTGATTCTATATTTTTTTTTTCTTTTGAACATACAGAATATTATGGACAAGCTAAGATTCTGTGACTTTCTCCTGCTTAAGCAGACATGAACACTTTATATTTTAATTGATTCTTTATGTGAAAAATTTGTCTTTAATTACGGAAGTGGAAACTTTGAAGCAAGTTCATCAGAAGCATCACAACCATTCTCATAAATAGATTTACTCTACTGAATCACCCCTTTCTGGTTTGATCTGTTTTTTTAACTTGTTCCCTCCAGCTCCTACTGTATAACTCATAACCAATTTCCCTTGTTAACTTAAACTGTCATTTTCCAGATCAATTGCCATAAAGTTGAAAGAAGGAGATCTCTTTAGCATAATTTCTTGTATTTAGCCCATATGATACATTTTCTACCTACTTGTTTTTTAACACATGGGTCACATTCCGACCAAGGGCCAAAGTCTCCAAGCTGACAGTTGATAGGACATGTTTGCTGGTTACATGTACGAGATTCTTGCTTTGTGCACAGCTGGTCACAGAAGTTTTGGCTATAATATTCATCCATTCTTATTTTCCTGAAAAAATATAAAAAGTTATGCTAGGAAAGAATAGGCAGATTGTAGGTGTTCTCTACTTGTGGGGTAAGTCTGACAAAGTGATTTGAACCCAAGTAAGAAATCCTGAGAGATAATATGCAGTTGCAGAACGTTAATTACAAGAAAAATCCAAATATGCCTTAAGTTTAAAGAGCAATTATTTTTGATTAATGTCACTTCAGATGCCCCAGAGGACAGCTGCAGAGCCAGGAGGAAAAGAGGGGATTTCTCACAAGTTTAGATTATACCACAGAGCCGCATCAAATTTGGTGCTGCTGAATCTTTATTTGATATCATCTGTTATCGTAAAACTAATAGTGCAGGGAGGAAACCTGGAGCTCATCTCTGCTGTGGCATTGTGCCCAGAGCAGGGCTCTCAGAGCAGGGCACTGAACACCAGCCCTGTGTGTCCACAGGGGCTGGATGCCCAAAGCATGCTGCCAGCAAGGCCACTGCAGGACCCGGCTGTNTTTAAAGCATTGCAATTAAAAGATGATCTATTTATCTGATAAATGCTTGAGCATGACATTTTTTCTCAATATATTGTGGAAGGTGGAGCTTCGGGCAAGTGTGCCCCTCTCCAGAAGTGTTATTTTTCACAGAAAAGAAACGTGGAAGTAGTGAGATAGCTTGGCCCTACCTGTGCCTGGTCTGTGTTCCGAAATTGCAGGTCTGTGAGCAGGCAGACCACGACCCCCACGGGTAATGCTCACAGTAGCACCCCTGGCTGCTCCCAATCACCAGGCTCAGCAGGACCAGGTGCATTGGCACACTCATGCCCATAGCAAAGGTGTCCATCTATGTCACAGAGATGAGCAACAAAAGCTCAAGAAACTACCAAAACTTTGTTTTGCCAGAGTTCTTACAGTGTTGTTTCTCCTAAAATGCAGAGTCTAAATCTGCTTCAAAAGACAAAGGTGCTAAGTGGGGCACCTAGAAAGAGGCAATCATGCACGATAGACACAGCAGTAATTCAGTCAATACTTCAAGGACCAGAAGTCACAATGGGATTTTTTGCCACTTATTTATCAAGAGTACTAACACAATAATGCATTATTTCTGTTTCAGAAGTTGCTTATAAATTATTTTGGATGTGACAGATAAAGATCTGTTACTGTTCTTCATTGTTTAGAAGTATTCTCAACAATGGTTTCTAGAAATAAGAATAAAAAATATGAGAGTTCTTCCCGTACAGTATGAAAAACAACAAATAAGACCTTAAGACTAGGCAGCTTCATCTATTAGCCTGTAACCAATTCCTTTCAACATGCTCGTGAACCCCCTTTGCATAAGCATTTTTTTGCAGTGAATTCTCCCTTCTTAAAGTTTTGACTAGTGTGTTGAAACTGCAAACATCACTATTTAAAGCTCATCTGAATTTTCTACCAGCAGTAGAAACAGAGTATCTAGCCTGTTTCTCACACCAGTCCTCAATCAAACTTTATCTGCTGAGACAGAAGGTTATAGGCAGTCTTTAGGAAGTAATAATATTTGGTAAACAAAAAAACCCCAAAACCCTCCCCAAGAAAACAAACCCAAAAGAACTATTTTCCAGAAAAAATATGTCTTAATTAAAAAATGTAAGCCACATCATGAGGTTGAATAAACACTAAATTTGATAGGCTGTTACGGTAGAGCATTATAAATTTGGTTTACTTCAATGCCCTCCCCTCCAAACCCAACAGGACATTTAAAAACCAAAGTATTTGTTTCAAAAGAATTCTCCAAAATACTCAATTTCAAAAGCTTGAAATTAATTGTGCAAATGCTTTTTTCTTTTAGATTTTTAGCCAAATAATGATTTTTATACTCTGCTGAAAAAAATTTAAATTGCATAAAATCCAACCATTGTTTCCTCCCTTGGCAAAGAAAGGCAATAGATCTTCACACTGCTGTGCAGTGAGAACTTGCAGCACTTTTTACATGGAAAGCTCAACAATGGATAAGTCTTTCAGGGAGATTTAAATATAATCAAATACAAAATATATTAAGGTAGAGGAAGTAGCAGTCTTGCCAGTGGAGCAAGAAGATATTTTCTTTTTCCTTACCTGACTTCCTGGCTTCTTGCATCAACAGCACTGACTTGGAAAAGAGATGAAGTCCTACACAGCAATTATTTGCTTCATTCCATCACTGTGCTGTACAGAGAAAAACACTCTTTATTCTCATCAGTGAGCAAAACACTAACCCATCAATGCATCAGAAGCCATGTAAATGGTAGTACATGAGAGAGCAATTCAACATTTTAAAGAAACAGAACAAAACAAACCGCTCAGAGAACTTCTCCTTAGGTCTTGTAATCTGTGTGCATTGAAGCCAAGCAAAAAAATTCCTCCTTTTTAAATAACTGTAAGATTGTTATCTGAAAAGTCAGGGTATGTTGCAGACCCATGTGACCCTGGTGTGGTTTGCTGCAGTCTTTCAAACGAAAGGCCAGAGGATTTGTTTGATTTGGTTATCTTTTAATGAAGGTAAATTGATCTGGTGGCAGGAGTGCTCAGAACGAAATGGCCTCTGCACCTGCACCCCCAGGCAGATGTGTTCCACAGAAGTGTGGAGAACCACCTCTTTGAACAAATGCAGCTGCCCAGGATGAGCCAAGAGGATTCAAAGTACATTTGCATTCGGCCATAGTGGCTTAATGCACTGCAGGTTCCTTGTGCTGCCCAAGAGAGCTGCACAACCTCTCTGCCTTCAGTCTGACAGCAAGAGAGTGAGAATTTGGTAAGAAAGTTCATGCTCGTAACTCATTACTGCTTTCACAAGGAAGCAGGAGCCAGAGTCCAGCTAAGGCAAAATACCGGTCTGCTGCTGCACCATCTCCACAAATGAGGGGCTTCCAGAGAAAGCAAAAGTACAAATACATGTGAGATTACTTACAGCTGTTTGCCTTTTGCCCTCGATGGCGAGATGTGTGCACTGGCCCTGGGGAAGTGCTGCCAGCAGACAAGGACTGAGAGCCTGTCCTGCAGCATGGGCACCACCTCGTGACTGAGGTGCCAAGGCAGGGATTGAAATGATAAATGAGAGAATACACACATGCAGAAGAGAAACAGCAATGGCAAGTACAAAACAAGGAAGCAGTCTGCCCTAAAAAATAACCACAGCATGAAATAGAAACCTTGACCTCCCAAATACCCAGCAAGAATTCCATGCAGAGGGCAATCCTGCATTGAATCCCCTTGACTTCTGCCATGGACTGGCAGAAACATGGTAAGATGTCAAGAGTTCTCAAAACATATTTCCCAATTTGTTGTGATCCAATGTCATCTATATCCTTGAAACAAAAACCTCAGAGCTTCCTGCATAGCTTCATTTTCCAGTTGCATTTGCAGACATTTTTTAATTCTTAGCTTGGCCAAGAAGTGTTACACAATTTGAGCCCAAAATTAGCAAAGTGATGTTCTGCCAGATCCTTATTACATTGTGTAAACTTGTCATAGGAAATCAAAATAGTCATCACTGGCTCTGTCATTGCTGCTGGGTGGGATTTTTATAAAATACTGATGCTCCAGAGAGCATCTGGAATCTCAGCACTCACAGCTCACTGAGGGCAGCCCCTCCAGCCCTAGTGGGACCCCAAAGAGAAGATGTCTGGTTTCTCCCAGCCTTGCAGAAACAAACTACAGCTGTGAGCTGCAACTCAGTGTTTACTGTACATAATGTAGATGGCTAAAACCTTCTAGCCAAGAAACCATTTTTTTACTTCTTCGTATCTGGAAAAAAAAGGAGTTACTAAAGAGTTTTTAAATTTTAAAAGATTACATAGGAAAGACACTTCACATACTGTAAAAGCAGCCTTTTACAAAAGCAGTCTTACAAAAAAAGCCATTTGTAATTAGAGAACAAACTCACAGACAAGCACCACACTTAGCATTAACAGAAATGTTAGATAGAGGAGGGCACTAGTAGACCTTACACTAAAGCCTGGGTTTGAGAACAGCATGACTGCATCTGTATTGAATGCTTAGATTGGAGGTCATGTGAACTTAAATCACTTGCCTGAAACTTATGTGCCTCAGCAGCGAAGAGTGCTGCTTGGGCTAACTCACTTTTTGTCAAAGCTGCACACAGCTGCTGATGTGCCCCAGGAGGCTGTCAGCTCATCTGCAAGCTGGCAGAGGTGATGAGATTAATGAAGGGTCTGGACCAGAACAACAAAGTAGGCACTCATGTTGTCAACGAGGTGACTAAAGAAGGAGTTTTTCACAAGCATAGCAGCTCACTGCCTGTCACTGAAGGACTGCTCTCCATTTTACACCTGTTTCTCAAAGGTTTTGTCTACAGGATACCTTCAAAACAATCTAATTCTCTCTGCCCTGGATGGAGGTTAGCACTTGCGTAAGAGCATCTTTCCCTTGCACCACAGGATGTTCAAGGGCATCATTAGCAGTGGACAATATCCTAGTGTTTGGGTTCACCTTCTGTCCTGACAGCTAGAGACAGAAGCACTTAGAAATTCAGTCAGCAATATGGTGAATGATGGCTCATACAAACGAGGTTACTTTCTAGAACTGATTTTCACATGGAAAAGCATCAACACAGAAAGATATTCCCATATCTGCTGTGCATTACTGAGTCTCTGGTCTCAAGTTCTGGTGCAGTACCCCTTAAAGACCAAAGCACTAACACTGGAATGAACCTGGGAGCAGCCCAAGGAGGTCAGTATGTAGGTGCCATTTTATTGCCCCCAGATTTGGAAATGTCTATCTACACATTCGTGGCCTCAATTCCATTATTTCTACAAGAAATATTTATCCAGGAAAACAAACATAACATCTTTTTATCTCTACTGCAATGTCTGTATAAAAGATCATTTTTCAAAGACCATAGAAATATTACCTCAAAGAAACTCAGTCAGTATTCTGTCTGGCACTGTAGCATTTCTAGCTGGGTTTCACAAGGTTATATCTCCTCTATTTCATCCTCTATCTAATTCCTCATACTCAGAAAAAATGATGTTATTCTCCCAAGTCAACCTCTAACTTCCCTCTTAGAGCAGCCCATGTTCTCACTGAAAACCTCTGCTAAAGTCTAGAACTACAAAGGGGAAAAGAACAGAAGGAAAGGGGCAAACACCACATTTTCTGAGAGGCAAGCAAAACAGAAATCAAAGAGCTCTTCAATTTAAGTAACATCTCCTGCTATTTTCTACATTCCCTATGTACAGAGATGGGAAAAGCTGTTCATCCTGTCCCATAAAATTTGTATCTGTGGACTGCTACCACCAACCTTCAATTGTTTAGATAATGAATAGCAAAGTTTACTGCATTGCATCCCTCATCTCACACTGATCTTAAAGACATAGCATCAGCTGTCTGTGTTCTGACAAAATCTGGAGTTTTAAGAGCATAAAGTGATATTATTTAAGAGATATTTTTTCTCCTCAAAATCTTTCTGGAAACAAAGGACAAGAGTAATCATTCACTCCTATATGGCAGATGAAAATTTACAATCAGGATGGAGCAGGACGAAAATACACCTTGCACTTAATTTAATAATTCAGAGAGTTGCCTTTCCTTCATATATGCCCCCCATGAGAAGTGATATTGAGACCAAAAAAAAAAAAAAAAGACACCTTTAAGCACAAAGGCTACCTGGATGCTTCAATACTGAGATGTTCTGACACATTCTGTGATGATAAGAAAAGTGAACCTATATGCTGTGTGCCTCACTGGGCTGTCTGAGGACAGGGATGGCAGTGCCCCTGGCATGGCACAGCAGTGGAGGCAGCCCTGTGTGCAGCCAGGCACCTGCTGCTCGTGCTCTGCTTCACCAGGGTCCCATGCCTCTGTGTCCTCCCTGGCTGCCACTGTGGAGCTGAAGGAGGGGTGGGACTGAAAAGCAGTATCAAGGTTTTGAGAAGAGGGATTTTATCAGTGTGGAGGATTCTGTGGAACAGCAGCACCTGTGAAGAAAAACTATTTGTGTCCAAGGAGTGGACAAGCAGATTCAGGTTTTATGAGGCAGAGTTTCCTTCTCTCTCCAGCTTCCCTCTTCATCTGTTTTGTTGAATGAACAAAGTCAGGCATTCTTTCCATTACGCAGAGTTTTCTGCTTCCTTAAGTTTAATCATAATCTGGAAGTATTTGGAGCAACAGCAGTAGGACTAAGGACTTCATCATGTTGGGGAGTGTGGGTGTGAGTCTGATCAAGGTAATTTCAGGACAGCAGAAAGCAGAACTAATGACCGCTTCTGAAAATGTGTTCAGGATGTTTTGCTCTGGATTAGGCCCAGTTCAGGGTATTCAGCTCTGAAATGCACATTCACTGCTTGCATCACTGGGAAGACCCAGCACAAACATTTTTCACTGACTTTCCACCCTGTTGCTTGTACACCATGGTAATGGTTGGGCTGGAGCCAAGAAGGGAAGCCCCAGCTCAGCACCTTCCTTTGTTTTCAGGACACTGTCTCATCACTTATTTAGCCCACAGGTTACCTGGAAATTAACTTAAAACTTTACTTTTAGAAGCCACATTGTATTTTATCCCCATTGAGTGCCCAGCAATGGCTCAGATAGACAGAAGCATGACTACAGGCCTACCCCAGCACAACTACAGCATAAACACATTCCTATGAACCAAATAAAACACCTTTTCTTCCAAGTCCTGAAATGCTTAAACAGTGAGTTTTGTCTGTCATACAGTGAAGAACCAAAATTATAGAGAAACTAAATTCCAGGTTCCATGCTACATCTTACCAGAAGAAGAGGGGACTGGAAGCAACTAGAAATGCTGCATGCAGGCATTTGTCACTCAGTACTTAGCCACCTCATCTCATCATGAAAGTTGGATAGAAAGATAGCTACCATTTGCACAGTTTTCCAAACCAGTCTCCAAGGGGGAAGGAAGCATCATCTGAATAAGAGTTTGAGCTGGTCTGTCCCAGAAGAGAGTCACTCATCCTCCACAATTACACTGGCTGTAATAGAGAGCACATCCTGTACCACAGCAAGGAGCACAGAGGGATGAATGAAGGCGAGGGGTGGCAGCATTTTGTCCACATGCTCTTGTTCTGCTTCATCAACCTGGCCCATGGTTCATGGTTGGACCATGAGCATCACTGCACATGAGCTAGCACCACCACTTTACCCTAAAGTACCTGTCATGTGGCAATGTGAGATCACAGTCTCTCATTTGTAATTGCTGCCTAAATTACTTCGTCACTGTTTAAGTCATCCAGCAAATTAACTCTCTCTTGGGACCCATAGGCACTGGAACACTGGAATGAGAGATGGATACTGAGGTCTGAGACAGTGCACAAGACCAGATCTGGAATCCTCATATCACCCAGCAAGACATGCTGGATACTGCCTCTGTGCTTAGTTCTTCCATGAGAAATGGTACTTCTGGAGAGCTATCAAACAGGAGGGACAATAGAGCTGTGAGGCACCTGTACCCCACAGCTTAACTGGTATTCTAGATGAAAGACAGGATAAAATACCTGTCATTTCACACAACTAACTCAGCTAGATTCAGATGGTGGTATCATGAGTACCTGCAAGCATATCTAGAGTGCAGGAGGCAGCAGGCTGTGCCACAGCTCATTTCCCCAGTGTTATCTGCAACACTTGTCAGCAGCAAGGAAGCTGCATGCAGGGTGTGTATTGCCTGCCTACAGGGTTTGGATGCTCCCTGGGGAACACCTCTCAGAAGCTGACCCAAGTCATGGAAAGTGCATGGGGGAAAGGCTCTGTTCCAGGCCATTGGAAACACACCTTGCAACTGCACAGGCCATCTGCTGTGCTGACCTTTCTTGCATGGGGACAGAAGGTCTAGTAGTGTGTGTAAATAAGGCAACTACTAAAACTGGAAATTTTCCTTTACAGGTGCCACAAACTTATTTCAATTAACTTCTCGACAGTTTGCTGGTAGATCTCAGTTTCCTGAAAGAGGTAAGATATTGCTGAAAACATGAAAGATTGAAAGACAAGATCCTGCCTGACAGAAAAACTTCAAGAATAATGCAAAGCAATAAGGATCCTTGATAAACAATAACTACTATCAAACAAGTCTGATAGTTGTCAATAAAAGTAAGCTACCTTGTTAGATTAAAACAGGATCTGAAAGCCACCTCATTGGGAAAAGGTGAAGGGAACTGAGTGCACCCCTAACCTGTGCTCCTTCCCCAGAGTAGCCATGTTCAGACCCTGCCTCTGTGCAATTCTCTGGCTCTGCTGTTTTCTCCAGGGCCTATCCTGGGACAAATTTCCTTTCTCTGCAAAATCTGAACCAGTCAGCCTTGCCCAGGATTATTGGGAATTTCCATGAGGCACAGAGCTGTCGTTCATGGCTGTGTACAGTTCTTTTGCAGGCAAGCATTTATATTTGCTGTGGAGTTTCCTCCTCTCTCAAATATTTCTCAAATTCATGAAGTTCAGCCCACCAGTGAGGCCAGTCTGTCATTTATAAAAGTCCTTTCTGTAAGTGCTTTGTCTCCAGCCTGGCACACTTAAATGAGAAGGCAGTCAGGCACACTGCTTTGGTGCCTGGCTTTCTGTCAGATAGAGACACAGAAAAAGAATAAGAACAGCATATCTCATCTTATTTAGGATAGTTCATGTAGCACATTAACACTAAGGACAGGAATGAACAAAACCTAGGAGGGAAAAAGGATTTTCTTTGCTGAAATATACATTTTTCATATCATGGAGGCCCTATGCCACATGAAAGCTCAGTACTACAAATTTGCAATGTGGGAATGACATCACATCTCCAAAGAAGTTTTTTGGGTGACTTAAATCAATTAAGATATGGAATTGCACAACTAGCGAAATTAGTCCAGTTCTACCGAAGGCTAACTTCACCACTAGGGAGCACCAGTAGACAAAGTTTTTTAGAGCTTGAAATCAAACTATGACTATAAAGTACAAAATGCATTTAACAGTGTTAAAATAAATATTTTACATATCAATTTTTTATAACTACCCACTGAGAAACTAGATGAATCAGAAGTAATGGGGCAGGAAATTTTAGTTTATTTGATCACTAGGCAAGTCCTGTAAATGGACACCTACTAAGAACTCTGCTGATTCATCCCTGAAATTCATGGATAATTTTTTTTAAGTTTCTGTATGATTGGTAACTTTATCATTATAAAAAACCCACAAATACCAGGCAATGAAGGAGTCTTTCTCTACCAGAGATGAACTTTCTATGTCAAATCCAAAGTACATTACAGTGCAAACAGAATAAACAGCTTGTTTTTTCTGTGGCAAACCAAGATCAGAGGTGCCTGTCAGTGTTTGGCAGTGACTCAGAGGCAGACAAAGAAAATTCAGAGCTGTAGCTCAAACCCCAATTCACATAGCAGAACTGCCAGTCCAGAGACGGTTGCTAACAGCTCACCCTATACACCTTCAGCTCCTCTTCCTCTTGCTGGAACCACAAGTCCTCCTTACCTCTATATCTCTCTGAGTAGCACACAAAACATCAGCATTGCTGCAAACACCTGCACAGTGTGGGGTGACATTAAGGATGTGTCAGACTGCACTCTGGCTGTTCTGGTTTTATCTGTATGCTCCACCAGCCAGGCTGCACCGAGGTGTTCAGGGTCCTCACAATAATGAAATGGAGACAAAGGCTCAACAGAATTTTGACTACTAAATGGCTTTCTGGATAGACATCAAAGCATAAAATAAACTGAGGTCATTGAGGTAGTATTTTAAATCTTATCTTCTGTTTCTGACAGTAGAAGATGGGATTAGACTTCATAATTCAGGAACTCAGGAACCACTCAAGTTGCCAGTCTTCATAGTTTTCATTTTCCCCAACAACCAGGATGTGCACCATTTCAAACACAGCTCTGACATACCTCCCACCAATTCCCACAAAACAGAGGAGGTTCAAATGGAGACTATTCCACAGCCACTGCTCAAAGGGGATCTCCTCTGTGTTTGGAGGCATGGCTGCAAGGGCATTCTCCAAACAAATATGCTTGTGCCATAGCTGCCAAAAGATGGCTGATGCAAAGCTCTACAGATCTGATGCAGTGGGTGATGGCACACTGAGCACTCTTGTGAAAGCTGTAAACTAACCTGCATTCATCAAGCCTGCCAAGGTAGCCCATTTTCTGTTGGATTAAGGTTCTCACCTTCATCAGGGGCATGTTATTTCTTACCTTATCCTTCCCAATAGTCACATCACTGTAGTGAATGTGCTCTAAATATAATTTAGAAAGTGTAATTGAACTCAGTAGGAAAGTTCCCGCTCACTTGTATATTGAAATGACACTTAAGATGGCATTCATGATCACATACAGAGGGACAGCTCCTGTGCTGTGGTACTGTTGGGCTGGCCAGGGATGCCAATCCCCAGCTGAGGGCATCATAGTCTACTTAAGCACTGTGGTTTTAAGGGAAATGGGATTGGAAGAAGAGGTGGGGTAGCTGAGGGGAAATTAAACCAAGAACAGTAGTTGCATGCCTGATTTATGTTTGATACACTCTACAAAGCCAGATAGAAGAAATCATACAGAGGATGAAAGTCTTGAGGGTTTCTGGGCATTGTATGGACTGTAGAAAGCAGAAATGAAACAATGCCCCATGTTGGTAGACAATGCTTCCCTTTTAAAAAAAGAGCTACTAATTCCTGTCTTAGGATCCTGATTTATTGCTTTATAGACATAGCATCCATCTAAAGGTCTGCTCTCCAAAGTGAGCCACATTCTCAGTGGAACAAAGAAAGTTTGGTGTCAGGTAGGAGTGCATGCCAAAGAGTCCTGAGCTCTGAGGGGTCCCAAGGTCCCTGTTTCAACTCTGTTGTGCTTTGACCAGTGCTACTTCTGAACAGATCTAAAAATCAAACCATGGCTCTTGTCAGCTGTAAGAGATGTAATGTGTGAGATGTAAATGATTAACATCAGGGCTCATGAACACTGTTGGTTTAGAAAGGTTTTGCTCTGGCTGGTACATAGGAGACCCAGCCTATACCTTGACGGGCATTGCTGTCTACTAAAGAGCTGAAGATCAGCTTCAGCTTTGCACAGAGCCTGTGTCAGCCAGGACTGCCTGCCCTGCAAGGTCCCAGAGCCAGCAAACACAGTTTCAGCAAATGGGGGGGGGGGGGAACTGCCAGGTGCACATGCAGCCTTCTGGCCTCTGCTCATTTGCACTCATGTCCCAAAATGCACTAACACACTCTGCTTGCAGTGATGCTGACCATCAGCTACCAGCATCTGCTCATAGTTAGTCATCTTCAAACAAGGCATCATACAGATCCTACTGTATTTTTCCAAGGATACAGGCTCCTCTTTACTGCAGCCACCCCCATGGGAAGAAGGGAAATGGACTAAACTGTCTTTGCCAAAGCTTCTGGTTTCCTGGACTACCCCAAACCCCTGTCCTAGCAGCAGCAGCAGGATATGGTCCTGCAAATAGGCTGTGTTACCAGACATCAGCTGCTGCAGGAGAGTGTTGTTTGCCCAGGCTCCAGCACTGCTGAACCTACATGTTGAGAAAGGCCTAGGAGAAAAGGAGGCAGCCCTGACCTGAAGCTAATGAACTTAGTCACAACGGCATTGCTAAAACTGTTTCAACACCATTCAGCTCAGATGAGATATTTTTGTTTCATGCTGGTGCAAGTGGGAAATGTTGAACTCTAATGTGCTTGCAGTGATTGACAGGCTCACAAGGGGATCCAAAGATATCTCACTATCTATCTGAGACAGCTTTTAAAATTGAGCTTACAGTAGTCAATCCTTCTTTAGAGACTTAATGAGTTTAACAATCATCCCAGTAAACCAACACTCACTTTACAAAAATAAACCCAGAGGGCAGGGAGTGAATTCAGGTAGGTTTCAGCTCCCTAAGCAAGCCCCACTTAAGATGAAAGATGGTTTATGTTGTACCTGCTCTGCAGATAAGCAGGAGACTTGAGGTACTTCTATAATTATATGTGTGCTCTTCTTTCGAAGCAGTGGCTATTTTCATACCTCAGCCCAATAAAGGAAATGTGAGAGGCATCTGTGCTTTGTTTATAGCTCCATTAGCCTTTCCTGAACTGTAAATTACTTGCAGTGGCTGAGACAAAAGGGAAAGGCAGGGCTGGATTGCAAAGGAAAAGTTTGAAGTTCACAGCTAATTAAAGTCTTTTAGATTTTACTGCGTAAAGTTATAGCTCCTTTGAAAATTTACTCCATAATTACACAACTCATTAGAAGAAATCAGCACATTTAGTATATGTTTAGTTGTGGAACAGACTACTGTAAAGCATATTTTTCATATATTTTCTTTATAACCTTTCAACTATGATAATTTTCGATGGCAATCTTCACTCTTCTCTCTTTCTTACTCTTCATCAGTCAGTGAATAAACTAATGAGTTCAGGCTCTGCCTATCACAGTTGAAATTTTCAGAGAGAAGAGAGGAGCAATAAATTGTACTCCCATTTTCAGCCCCCTGGTTTAACCACAATGACAACACTAAGAGAATATAAAGGCTCAGCCTGTGAGGACCAGCAGCAGGAGGCACAGTGCTGTAATGGCATCTGGAGCATTATCAGTAGCACAGTTGTGAGTAATTGCATTAATTGCCTTTAATTACACTCTGTGACCTGAAGCAGGCTGCTTCCAAGAAACATGACACAATACTAATCACGATGTGTTTAGAAAGTAACTTGAACAAGTATGTGGTTAGATCTTTCTAATGAGAGCTGCAGCTGGAACGACAGGCGTGTGCATGCTGTATTTGTGTGCCTGCTTTACAGGTCACCCCTAACAGAAGTAGAGGAGGAAGCAGAAGATTTTTCTTCATAGAGTGAACCTTATAGAAAGAGCAAATCTGGAAATGATGCTTTGCTTTCTTTTTTCTAAATGTGACCTCTTTCTTCTGCCATTAGTGTCCCTATCCCTATTGAAAATCTTTAGAGGCAGAGGGTTTCACCACAGTTTCTGCTGAACAGTAACATCTTTTCCAAGGGCACAAGGCAAGTAGTAAATGACCACAGCTTTCCACAAATCCTGAAAGGATTTTTTTTCTCAAAGTCAGATTTGTCCCCTTTTTAACTGAAGTTCTGCAAACATGAATAAATGTTTACATGTATGAATTTCTGCGCAGAGGCAAATCTCTTCAATGCTGGACAGAATTTCCTGATCAAAGAAAAGTATCAGTGGAGGAATTGCATTAGAAAGGCATTCTCTAAGCTCTCCAGCCGTCTTGGGATGGACCTAACTCCCAGTCTGACACACCAGCAGAGCCGGGATGTTTACAGCTGCACATGTGCCTCAGTGCAGGCAGACAGGCTTTTGAAGTGATCTGCTGGTGGAGCCAGCATTACTGTTTCTCTGTCATTTTCGTGTCCTACAGCAGGACGGAGCTACTGATGTCGCCATGCCACCTCTACATCACTCACCTGCTTTATTATTATTTATTATATATTAATTATGGGAGCTGCACTCTTCTCTGTGACTCAGAATGTTTTACTCATGATCCATTTATGGTAAGACAAAGCACAGGGAACTCTGATGACACTGGAGCTCCTTTGCATGCTAATGGCAAGGGTTTCAGCTGTGAGTCTCTAATTCTCCTGTTTTACACTTACATTGCATGTTTAAAGGAGAGTTGCATTCTGAACCTGCTGCATGTGCATTTATCTGCATGTGGCCTACATGCAGAGTGCAGCTGGCAGTGTAAATTTGGTGTGAATGCCTTGGTATGCAAGGATAACTGTGTGCACGACTCCTTGAACACCTGTATGAAGATGGGGGAAAAAAAATTATACACTATATCTTACGGTTCAGGCATTCTCCTTCTCACTCTTCTCATCAAGCTCCTTCAGAATGGTAAGATCCCTAGGCTGACTCAGCTCCCAGCTTGGCTACCTCTAAGCTGCACTGTAAATTCTTCCATACACAGGAAAATAAAGGGGGATCTATATCATGCCTGCATTGTCTACTCATGCTGCTATTTCCTCTGTAGACATAGGTGGAAACCCATACAGTTTCACAGATGAGGAGGTAAAACCAACATCTGTCTCACCCCTCATTGTGAATATTCATGCAGTCACAGGCTGTCCTTTCCCCTGCCCAAGGTATCAGTAGATCCTCAGTGAGTCCTTTTTGAGTTTCTGATTTTCAGCTTTACCTGTATTGACACATTTTGAGGTGTCCAAGACATGAATCCAATAGATCATACTGTGATTTTGTTGTAAGTCTACCCATCACATGATTCACAGTTTTACATTTATTTTTATTTGTCTTAAGAATGTATTGCAGGAAGCATACATACATATTTATGAAAGAACTCAGTAGTTATATGCAAGTGCCAACAAACATAACAATCAACTGATAGCTTGACCAGGATCCACATAATTCTTCTTACCTCCTACTTTGGAAGCAGGAGACAAATAAAGGAACTTCAAATCTCCACAGCCACCATTTTCTAGTAACTGAAATCTTGACCTAATTGTTTTCAAAACCAACAAAATCACTCTGGAAACCAGCAGCAAGTTTCTGACTCCCTCCACTGTTCCTGAAACCCCTAATCTAAGGCCTTGCTCCTATTGTCATTGAAGTAATTAATGAAATTCAAGATAGGGCAGCAGAGGGAAGTGTACTCCAGACAACCAGGTTAGGAACTGAAAATTACAACACCTAGTCCCATATCTCCTTTTCTATGGATTATGCCTAGTCACTCACTCTTCTTGCCCTTTTCTCCATCTATTTTTAGAGTCAGGGGTTTATTCACCTACTTTTAAAAAGATCTGTTCATCTCTGTATCCTCTACATGATCTTCAAGTTATTAATTTTCTTGGATAAAGACATCACTGACAGCCAGGTCTGCTTCTCATCACACATTTTGGAAGAGCCTGGACTTCCCTTTTCACTGCCTGCAACTGTATGAACTCACACAAGAGAAGACAGTGCCGTGCAGGAAACAGGAATATACCATGAAAGCTTTTGTTCTGTGCCTGTGAACCACAGGGAGGCAGGATCCAAGAAGTCTGCTGGTGGGGGAAGCTGGTAAAGACTCAATCCTACAGCGCCCTCTGGGATTTAATCCCACGGGAAGGAACTCTCACGACTAACACAGCACACTCGGGCCCCTGGTGCATCATCATTCCTAAGTGCAGGTATTTTGAGGCTTGCTTTCCACCTACACTAAATCAGCCTATATTCAGTGTTTGGGAATGGACAGCCCTGCTCCCAGATTCTTTATACATTCACAGCACATAAAGAGCGCAGCTGTAGCACTCATCTTTCCTTGCACAGATGGTAATGCAGCAATGACCTTCTGCCACTGTCCTCCTCCATGGGTTGCTTTCTCTCCAGCCCTACACGCACTCACTCAATCCCATTTGCACAGAGGCTTGGCACCATTCTAGGCTGCCCTGGCTATGGCTTCTCCTTCACAGGCTGCTCCACACTGCTGTCATGGCACCACAAACTTGGCACCACAAACTGCATGTAGGCCTCATGGTGATGCCTGGGAGAGACTACCTAGAACAGAGGCTAGACAGAGTTACAAAATAAAGTAGATATTTATTGAAGGGCCTTCAAAAGTGTACACCTTGGGCAGCGCAGGAGCCTCACAGAGGCTACACCCAAGATGGATGACATTCACCAGTTTTTCAGACAGATATAAGTTTTGTCTATTTGCATAACATGGTTTAATTGTCCAATGACACCATAAGGTAATAAAGTCACATTCCCCCAGTTTGCTCCCCTCAATTCACTTTTGTTTATACTTTTTGGGCCTGAGGTTGATGTGATGACTTTGGCTCCCATCTAAGAAAGTTTTGTTTTGTCTGACCAAACTGTGAAGAGAACTTACTAACACTCTGTATGAAATACAGAGTTATACACTAATGAAGTACAGGATCTGAAAAATATAAAAGTTAAAACTTAAGGTATCAATGGCGACTATTAAAAGGTATACCCAAGATGGTGTGTTTGGCTATATCATGTTCCCCTTTCAACATTTGAAGTCTGTCTTGGTGAAATAACCTAGAAAAAGCTGAACACCTACTGCAGCATAAGTATATTGCAATTGCCAGCCACACAGAACACTGCATGAACATCTCCTCAATACCACCTTTGCCCCCTAAAGATGGTCATAGTGAGAGAGTTTTCAGTAGTGCTAATGATGGTGAAGAAAGCTGACTGCATCATTGCAGTAATTTAGCCCAAGGGAACCTGCAGAAACAAATGAGGCAACATATATCACCGATTTGCCTTCTTTTTATCTGCTATTCACCCCAGCCAACAAGGTCATGCAAAATATCTTTCATTTTATTACAGGCAATTTGAGTCATTAACTTCAAGCTGACACTGTAGTGTTAATTCTACACTGCAGAGGTAAGAAAATGGCCAGTGACCTGAATTTTGCATAGACACAATGTAATTGCAATGCTGCAGCCAAGATCAGTTCCATCTCTGGGTATAAACAGGCTGTTCCTTCAGACAAGGATTAGAAAGGTCATGCTGTATTGGGTCTGACTGAGGTAAAGCTCACAGCCCTCACAGTGCTGCGCTTTGCATTGGTAGATGGAAGGGTGTTGATAACACATCAGTGTTTTAGCTACTGCCGAGCAGCGCAGTCCCTCTAACATTCCATGGGAGTGGGCAAGATCCTGGCAGGGAACACAACCAGGCCAGCTGACCCAAATTAGCCAAACGGATATTCCATACAATCTGATGTCAGGTCAGATATATAAGCTAAGGGAGAGAGGAGGAAGGAGGGGGACATTTGTGAGTTTTCCATGTTTGCCTTCCAGAGGAACCATTATGCGTGCTGAAGCCCTGCTTCAAAGTGTCCAAGCATCACTGCTGATGGGAAGTAGAGACTGACGTTCCTCTTCTTTAGCTCTTGCATGCAGATCTCCTCTTGTTTCTTTCTTTCTGCTGTGATAAAACTGCCTTTTATTTTTCTGCTGCTGGTTTTCCATCTTGTTCTCTCCCCTGTCCCAGTGGGAAGGGGAGTGATAGAGCGACTGAGTGGGCACCTGGCATCCAGCCAGCATCAACCCCTACATATGCTTACAAGAAAAGTCATAAACAGACATTGGGAAGAACAGTAAAGGACTCTTCATTTTTAAATTATTTTGGTATTTTGTGATCGTACCGGCTGGATTATTATGACAATAAGTGCAAATCAAATGAGAAACTCTCTGTTTCTGTCAGACACACTCAATGAGTGTAACAAAACACAATTATGAAGACAGGGATTAGTAAAGCAAGTAGCAGCTGGAAGTTTGGAGAAGCTTATGACAGCAAAGAGGACCGCATTCTGTATGACCAAGATCATGAAGGAATTTTATTTTTGAACAAGATATGTAAACAAAAAGGTTTTGTATCATGACATTAACTTCATTTTTCCTTTTGAATGATTCAGCTTTACTGTCAAGAATTTGGTTTTGCTGTTCTGATGACCATAGAGTCCTGGTGGGAGAAACAGAACAGTTGAGGAAAGGAAGGATCCATGCCCTAAAAAAAAGAAAAAAACAAACCAAAATATGAGCTACCTATTTAAACATGAATCTGTTGATGCCTCATAGTAGCTGTGCATATAGACTGTGCTTTCTAGAATCCTCACAACCTGACTAAAATAAAAGATGATGTGATCCAGAAGGAGTTTTAGGACTAATAGATTAAATAAAGCAAGATATCACCAAAACTATATATGATGGATTTGTAAGACACATTTAGCACAGTGCTGTACAAGAGGGAGCTTGTGCTGAATATTCTCCCAAGAGAAATCACAACTTCCTTGATACAAATATAGCCTTGAGCATGCGTGTATGTTTATTACAGCCAGGCATAGTGTTTTCTGCCTAACACAAGACAAGAATGCTGAAGAGGTGCTACTATAGTATTGACTTCGTTTCTTAGATGTGACTTGAAGTCTCACTGCACAATTCACTTAAGAATTTACAAATATGAACAATAACCAATCTTTTTCAAGCTGTTGGGGACAATCATGAAAGCCAGCTCTGTAAGAAGTCACAGCAGATCCATTTTATCTGCACTCAGGAGTGTGATCTGCAGACCTACCATCACTCCCTGTAAGGGGAAGCAAACATTGGTATTGTGCCTTAGTACTCAGCGCTAAGTCCAGGACTAACATATGGTCAGACTGTATGGATCAGTGTAAGAATTACTGTGTTTTGCAGATCATGGCAATATCACTTTTAGGTCACAACACTGCTGAATCAAGCAGCAGACAACTTACAAAACAAGTCATGCCATCCATAGCAGTAGCTGGCACTAAAAATAAAGCACAGCAAGTTATGGACCTCAGGACAACACAAACATGCCTTGTGTTTGGTTCCTTAATGTAGGATTTTTAGGATTGCTGATTGCTGATTCAATCAATCTTCTTGATTGAAGTCTTGATTTGTTCGAAGTACCACACAAACAGGTTTCAATGTCTGGATGGTGGCACTAAGGTAAATTGTGCCCAAAGCCTCACAGCTGCTCAAATCACATCAGCATTCTTTGTCAAAAGCCCTTTTTCACCCAATTTGATCCTTGAGCAACACTGGGAAGGGAATGATCACAGACTGATGCAACCCAGATTCTCTAAATGCTGTCGGAATTCAGTGCAATTCACTTTTACAAGCACAGTTCTGGGTAGGGAGACGATGGAGAAGGAGGGTACACTGTTCAGAAAGTAGAGGCTTTCTTGTCCCTTCTCCATGAAGAAAAATGACAATGCTAGACTTATGGTTTAAAAATAGAAGAACCAGTAGAGATGCATGAGGATAGCTCAGTTCACAATTAGCTACTGCAAAATTGCTGTAAAACTATCAATATCAGTGAAACAATCTTTTTATGAGAAATGCAGGTCAGTCCAACAGAGAGTGTTTTGAACCACTGATGATTCCCAGAGGGATGTATGCAGTTTGATTAAATGTGAGACATAAACACAGATGAGACCCAGACAATAAGCTAATACGTGTTCTGCTGTTCTGTAACAGCAACAGGACCACATGAATTTAATAATAACTAAGAAGTGGATCCTTAAAGGATGAGATTTGCACAAGCCCCAGTTTAGTCTAGAGAACGAGCTCATTACAGAGTCAGATGTCTCTCCTGAATTTCCTGAAAATTCTTTCAGCAATGCACAAATATGATTAGAGTTGCACAGTTCATCACCTTCAAAGTAACAGGATCAGTGTGGCATGGAAATAGTGTTTCAAAGGAAGTATTCCTTCTGCCATCTGAACATACAGCAGCAACAAGGGGGCACCTGGACTTGCTGTGGAGCCGTGCTTATATCCTGAAATGACTGGGAACTATCAGGAAGGTGTTACCCAGATAGGAGAGCCAGCTGCACCTTTGAAGACAAACTCTGAGATACAGTGAAGAAACAGAAGAGTGATCTCCACCAAACATAAGCAATTAACAGGATCTCAAATAATACAGCTTAGATACAACAGTCAGTCAAAGCAAATGCTCCTTTTAAAAACAGCGTGAATGCATAGAAACTGAAATATTGTACTTTAAAATGTAATATCCTTTGCAAAATGACACAAAGCCTCCCTCAGCAGATGGGAAGGCTGTTTCTTTTCACCCTTGGACAGCTGGGCATGTGTGGGACCCCAAGCCTCTACCACTGCTGTTCCCAGCTGTTTTAATAATCCACAGAGAAGCTCCCATCCCCAAGGCTTTCTGCTATTTCCAACTGAATACAAAGTGTTTGCAAATTAAAGTGCCCATGTTATCTACGCATTTTTGCAGAGGAATAAATGCCTATGAAGCGAGCTCCAAGGCAAAAGGGCATAACCAGGGCACAACCCTACATCAGCAATGCCACGAGAGGCAAGCACAAGACAATTACCTGTTAAAAGATTGCACATGACCCCCAAACAGGGTATGTAAATACATACCACAATCAGAATTTGCTTGCAGAGGGTTTTCTGTCTGGAAGGTCAGTGTGCTCTGAACCATCAGCCTCAGAGGTTTTGTACAGCAATTCAAGGAAAGATGTATGAGAAAAAAACAGTAGACCAATCTGTTTTGTCATCTCTTCTCCTTTACTCATCAGAAGCTACCGATTCCCTTGCAATCACAAAGTAACAACACAAAGGTCTCCAAACCATTTTGTTCCCTTCCAACTTGTCCAGTCTTTAGGAGAGTGTGGACTAGAATCAAGATATTCTATTTTCCAGATCTATCAGAATTTAAGTGTTCTACATAACATAAAAGAGCCGCAGGAGGAGAGACTGGAACAGCTCCAGACCAGCTGGCGTATAGACCTGTTCATGGGGAGTTGCTTGGGGATGATGCCCAGTGATCTTGCATCACAAAGATAGTTGCCTAACATGAGACACATTAGCAACTTTGTGTTGAAAAAGTGAGTGTTTCTGGAAACAAACTTCAAAACGGAAAAACACCCAACCTCAAATTAATACATAATCTTGTAAATTATAAAAACACAGGACAATTTCTCTTTGAAAAAGGTCCTCTCTCTCCTTTAAGTGCATGAAAGTGCTCACACTTTTGCATGCATGACGCTTATGGGGCAGAATCACTGTTTCTTTTTTTCTGAGACAGTAAAATATATAAAAAAAAAAAAAGAAAATACATAGACTTACTGACAAATCTTTGTAAATATAGTTTGATTCAGCTCCTTTACGCGGCTTTTAAAAAAAAATTGCAAGTCAGTAGGATAAATTCCAAATGCATCAAAATGGCACTCAGATCATTAATGCTAGAGTATTTACCACTTTCCTTTAGGCAAGAGAGAACTTCTACAAACCTGTGAATAAATCCCATTTATATTTATTAATAATCTATTTCTGAACATGCACTGGGTCCCACCAGATAAAACAGACCAAAAGTTAATACTGATATTTTGCCTCCATGGAATTCCACTATAACACTTTCTTCCACTCACTGATGAATGCTAAACTCTGTAATAGGAGCTGCCAAACATTGTCATAACAAACCATTTGTCCACCATGCCCAAGAAAGAGAAGAAAAGAGTGCCTTGCAGCAGTAGCAGGTTCAAGCATTTAGTTTGATATGAAAAGCGAGACATTCTAGTCCAATTCTCTATTATTCCACTCAGTGCTGGGAACTAAAAATTATTACAAAAATTATGAGCATAATTCTCCAAGCTATTTATTTAATTTTTCTTGAAGGTCAAGAGATTTCTCCTAAATGTCTGGGAAAAGGACCAATTAAAAAAAAGTAGCAGGAGGTTCACTGAATAATTTAGTAAAGTGTAGTTCTCAGTATCAGTAACTTGGTTTTTCAAATTAAGCTTCTTTTTTACTCTAAGAGTTGTATTTATTCAATCCAAAATCTTATCTTCATTGCACAAAGAGAACATCAGAGGAAAACCTCCTCAGAGCTCTCCTTTGATAAACATTATGATTACAGGCAAATTAAAGCACTTTACACATACATATTTGTTAACTGTAGCTTTTGCACAACTGATGCTTTCAATGTACAGAAAAAACAGCCTTGACAGCTGAAAAGCAGCTTCATCATAAATCATTGATTTCATTTCTGTTTGTCAAGTCCTTTTAGCCCTAATTGAGGACTCAAGGTTTAATTGAAAATAAAGCAGAGGGAAAATGACAGATATTTGAAAGTAGCAGCAGCAGCAGCAGCAGCAGCAGCAGCAGCAGCAGCAGCAGCAGCAGCAGCAGCCGCAGCCATGTTTCTCCCCTCACCAGCAAACAGCCCAGGAAGGATGCATGTGCATTTGCTTTTATTGCTCCTATTTCTGGTTTAAAATCACCAATTCCTCCTAATCAGGCTAAACTGTAGCCAAATTCTATGAAGTCAGAACCATTAAGCTGAACCCTTAGAAACTTGAGATCCTATCTGATGCATGTTCCTCTGGACAGAGTGGATGGGTAGCCCAGGGCATCAGCTCTTAAATTATTTTCAACAAAAGCCAAAAGCCCAAATTTCTAGTATCATAAGTACTCTGTAATGGCTGGCTGGGCTTTTCATGCTCCCCTTCTGCAGTAAATGTAACTAGCCCCAGAATTTGCTGAAACATCAAGTGTACTCCAGCACTTGCTGACAACATGTGGTATAACAGCCCCCATTAGCTTTCAGTAGCCTTGACATACACAAGCTTGGCCTTGATGCTTTCCAGAGAGGGGTCAGCTAATGGCCCTACCCTGTAACTCCCGCTCAGCTTTGAGCTTGCAGGCTAAAATCACAATATTCAGATTATGTGGTCAGTTCTTACAGTGGTACTGCCAGATTTTGCAAGAAGCTTTTTGAAAAAACTTCCTCCTGCCTTCCCTGCTACACACAGACCAATTATGTAGATGTACAAAAAGTTTCAGACAAGTTTAGCTTGCTCATTTAACTGTTGTAGTAAGGAGAATATAGATTACCTGATTTTCTTGCAGACTGTGTTGTCTGCACAAGCAGATGTACAGAGTAATAATCCTCATATTACAGAAAAGCACCTGATCTGACCATATTAGAGCTTTAGCGATGCAGTAATTCAAGCAGGCGACAAACTCATCTCCAAAACGTTTGATTAATTGCAGCACTGCTGTTTTGCGTAAGTCCGTGAATCATGGATATGATTACCTGTTTGTATAAATACGTAGTTAATCACCCCGAAGCATTCAATGTGCAAGCTTGCTTTTGATCTGGAAAAGGATATAGAAGTGCTTGACCATGGAGCAGGAAGACACGATAGCTGTTTAGACTGGACAGTGGAGACAAGGCATGTGGATCGGCTTGCTACCAGACCCTGTGACAAGCTATGACTCCAGCTAATAAAGTACTCCTGGCTCTCCACTCTCCTCTACATTATATGCACAAATACTTAGCCCACAAAACTACTGTTACCTAAATGTGGACTGGGTAAATATCCAGGAAGTCTTATGAAAATCAGTACATCAAATAGATGAACAAAGACACAACAACATCTTTTCCTCCTAGGAAGTGTTTTCAGCATCAGATAATCCTGTCTAGCCAATGGTATTAGGAAGGATTAAATACAGAAATAAATGAAGCTGAGGTATTCTGGGACCCTATGATAACAAATCAAAAGGGTGCTCAAGGGGGCGCTATCCAAGCAGAGTTTATCTTCACATGCATAAAATAAGAATTAACTTTTTTTCTATTCATTGCTAGACAAGTGTTATCAGATTTTGATTTGTGTGAAAGACTACTTTATTTATTATCAAAAGTAATATTTGTTTCTTTCTATTAGGAAACAACTGCTCCTAAGCACTCCCTCAGCACCAAACTATTCACAGCATAGGAATTCCTTGAGAAGAATCCACTGTCTCTGTATTAGCAACCTTCCACAAATTTATTTTTCCTGAACCTGCCTAATCTTCTCTTGGGCTGATGAGAACATTCAACACCCATCCAAGAGTCCCATGGTAAGAAGCCTTGTGGTGTAACAATCCAGTAGGAGAAATCCTCTCCTTATGTCTGCTCTGAACATGCCTCTGGAAAGATTCAGGTGATGTCTCATCTAATTGCTTGTGGGCCAGTTGTAGCCATGTCACCCACGGTTTGATAGGCAGCTATGACACCTCCTCCTATCAGCCTCATGTCCAGTCCGAGGAGACCTGACTTCATCTTTCCTGAGCTGGAAGTTTGTTGTAGCTTTGCTCATCCTTGTTGCCCTGACTGAGTCCTTTCAGGCCGGCCACATGCTTCTTAGTACTGCCTAGCCAAACTGCACTAATGTTGATGGCACCTGGATGAACACAAAATTATGACCTCTACTTTGTTCCTATATCTTTCCCCATGATTCCTACTGTGATTTGCTATTTTGACTGCGAAAGCAAATTAATTCTATTGCTTCAGCATTTAAAGTTTTGTTTCAGTGCTGATGGTAACAGTCAACAGACGATTGAAAAGTAGACAGATGACAAATCGACATTTCTCAATAGCCTGGAAAACAGACTGCAGACCTTTGCTGTTTGTAGTCACTGTTAATTGCATATTTCATTTCAGTTAAAATATAAAACTAGACGCTTATTCTTGAAGAAATCCCAATGGGATTATTAAAATGTATTGGCCACTTTGTGAGCATGCAGTGGCTCTATAAGAGCAACAAGGTCTAATGAAGGTAAACGTACACTCAGAATGTTCTCTTTCCAACAGCTTTTATGCTTTCTATTTCTCAATGCTGCAACTAGAGGAAAAGCAGAGATGTATTTTATAGGGTTGCAGATACATGACACAATGGAAAATAAGTCTGTTCAGACTTTACGTCAAGTGTTTAATGAACATGGGCAAATATTCCCATTACTGCAGGAAAATAATGTGGTGATTTTTACTAAGAAATCAACACTCTAAAACATTTTGCAAGACCTCTGATGACTTGTGTCAGATGACAGGCAGGTTGATGAGCACAGCACTAAAAAAAGGTGAAAGTGGCAAACCCTGGCTGCTGTTTCAGTGTTTTTAGCCACAGCAGGTCATATCTGCACTGGGGCAGGCAGGGCTTGGAAATTTAGGAACAAATAATTCATTCCAGTATCACCCACTAACGTAACTCCACCTCCTCTTAGATTTGAATGCAAACTGAGACGTGAGTTCCACGTTTCTGAGTTTCTAGAAAAGCAAAGCCAGAGGACTTAGACTGCTGGCTAATAACAGGCTTTTTTTGGTACTCCTAGGTAGGATCTATCCTGGCTGTTTCATTAGTGTGGTAACTGACATATCCAAAACACTCCCAAGCTCAAGCCCTCAAATTCTTCCTTGAAAACGTTACAAGCTTCAGAAATATGATGGCTATTTAGGGAACGGAAGTAGTTTGTTTAGACAATAGTTTTGCTAATGAGTTTTGCTAGAAACTGTACAGGAGCAAGAAAACAGAATGTATTTGCATAGATGGCACAGCATTAACAAGAAAGAATGCTGTGAGGGAGCAATGGCTAGCAAGAAGCACTGCAAACTCCTGCCTGCCTGTAGATTATTGTTCAGTATTTAAGTTTCTTTATTTCCATAGCTTCATCTGGCTCAAAAATTTTGGTTTGAAGATGAAGATGCTCAGGTCTTTCAGGCCATACTTTCAGGTTGGGCTAATCTGTGTGATTGTGATAGAGATAAAAGAGGCTCAGGACTTCAACTGCATCCTCTCCAATAACCCCCCTCTCCCTTTCCAAGGTCTCTGGTGTTCAGTGTAGTTTGTCTAAGATAGGAACACCAGGTGGGTATTGAAGGAGGAATTGTCCATGTGACTGCACAAGCAATATATTCCAGAGATGGGGGAGCTGAGATGTTTGCATTGACTCTGATGCACACTGGCCTGCTAAAGGGTGATGCCTATATAACTTAGATCAAAGTTACAAGGTTTATATAGCTTGAGTTATAAGGTATCAATATAACCTGATGTATCTATATAACCTGATATCAGTATTACCTAAATCATGACTTTTTATATATCTATATAACCTGATAGCTATCTAAACTGAATTATAGCTTTTTATAACTATATAACCTGAATCATAACTTCCATACCTATAACTGTTTACATAATGTAATGGCTAGTATATGGTTATCTAGTTGCTTAATGCTAATAAACAAAAAAAAAGAATAAAAGAAAGCTCACCAAGTGGATAGTTTCAGAGATACTCTAAGTATAGTACTAATGAGAAATTGGTAAATGTAAAGCCAATTAGCCACAAAATAAAGAATTTATGGCTGGTTAGGACCAGACAGACCAAGGAACACTGTAACGGCATACACCCTGTAGCTGAGAAGTTTAGGTCCTAAGAAGACCTTGGAAGTCTTCATCACAGACCCTCAACGACCCCCAAACTGGGGTGGCACAAGTGGAGTGCAAAAGACCTAATAACCATGAGAGCATACTATGTGAATTAATTCCAGCGCATACGTGATGATGTCATAGTGACATAGTGATGCAAAGCAGTACTTACTGTAAAAATATAGCATAGCACTTGATGAGGGTGGGTGAGTTAGGTGGAGAAATCCTCCTCACCACCAGCACTGCAAAAAAACAAATACCTGTTCTATGGACACCAGTCTACAGGGATTTATTTCCAGCCTATTTTTTGGGCATCAAGGGTATGAAATGCTGTTGGAGACTGGAACAATTGGGTCTCCCAAAACTGCAGGCAGCTTTTGTGTGCATATTCCTCTGCCAACACCACCCCCAAATTCCCCTGCCCATTCCCAACAGGGATGCTTGTAGAGTAAACCCAGCCTGAACACTTGCTACTGGATATGTGAGTAAAAGCACCAAGAGCTATCATGCTAAACAAAACCCCATGTTTGATGTCCCTTCCAGCTGACCAGCTCCTGATGCAATTTGTGCCACCTCGACATACTCTAGTCCAGCAGCACTACACTTCCAAGAGCTGTAGATTTTTACTGCTCTGTGTGCAGGTTGGTTAGCTTTTAATAACTATATGAAAATTTGGTATAGTTTCCAAAATTTTAAAGAGAAAGAAGCTTTGTTGATTGATTCTGCTTCAAACTGAAGGCCACGTTTACTGTTTAGTAACCACTTTAGCAATGGCAAAAATTTATTCTGTATACTGACCAATTAACATGCTCCTGTTGGTAAGACAGTACTTGTGGGGTAGGAAGAAGTGGGGAGACATTTTAAGCAGCAAGCAAATTTAATTAATAGATTTCTGCAGGGAGTCACTGAGAGACTGAAAGCTCATCTTTCACGGCCTCTTCTACTGCAATCCTGCAGCATGCACCTGGCTCCTTGCTTTCACCTGGGCAAAAGGAGAAGTCACAAAGAGCAGGAGGGCACTGCACTTGGGCTGGGTTTGCCTGTGGCACAGAAGGAGAAGTAAGCAACAGAAGTCTGTCCTGGAAAACAAAATTTCCGGCCTTGCTAGGAAGTTAAAATAACCCAAACCTTAAACTTCAAGCTCCTGCCATGCAGAAAGGCTTTAAACTTTTAACATGCCACACCAAACTTCTGCACAACACTGCGTTGCTGGCCCAGCTCCTGTGTACAGAGCACTCTTGCTGGGAAGTTGCCTGTGCCCCGTTCTAAGGTGAGCCCCAAATCCCACAGGAGACATTGGGGAGAAGTTGGCAGTGTGATAGATTGAATCAGAGAAATTCTGTTTGCCGAATCAAAGAATTTTATTAATTACAGCAAGCAAGGTACTAGCAAAGTAGCAGCGCTGGACAGTAGGGGAGAATTTCTCTCCAAACTACCGCGCGCAAAGAATTCCAGTTCCTGGTTTTATAGTTACCGCTTCTTTAGCTGACGTGTCCTTCCGGCAGCCGCTCTGCGCATGTGTGGTGCATTTCTAGAGGTCTTCCTCCGCCTCCC
>VZTB01003114.1:23922-58102 GCA_013397245.1 Thryothorus ludovicianus | reverse complement strand
TTTATTTTTTTTAAATATAGTAATTTTTTATCATTCTGGAATTACAATTAATTTGTATATAAAGTACTCAGATTTTATATGAAGAAAATTTATCTAAGCATGGGTGTGAATTAAACAATTATATTTCTAAATGTTATAACTACTTAAGCATGCTGAAAACTGTGTGAAAATTAGAAAGCATATTCTATACTCCCTTGGAGTTTATTACAGTAAAGCTTTCAGAGAAAAATATTATCTCAAGCTTTCAGAGAAAAATATTATCTCCTCCATAACAATTTTCCTATAATTTTGCAGGTTTTTGTGTTTCTGACTCACTTCCACAGACTTCCAGGAACACACAAAATTTAATATATGGAAATACAGTCTGTCTGTACTTATCTTACTGTTTCAACCCTTTTTATAAAAAAAAGCTCAGATGGGGAACCTAACACCTTTGTTTCTAGCAGACTTTTTCTGTCATATGCTGAAGTCATTTGACTGAAGAATAGGCTGACTTTGTACTTTCCCACAGATAGTAAGCAATTAGAAGCCGTTCAGGATCAGTATCTTTATGCCCAAATATTCTGTTTGGAATGTCAGTGTCTAGAGGGCCTTTGGCTGCTGAAACTTCTGCTGAAAGCCTGGTTAACTTTAGCCTTCAATGAGTTACAGGACAGAAATCTCCAACACTCCACTGAACCTGCTGCAACTTTTATGCAACCCCATGATTTCAATGATCCCTACCGACTAATGTACGTTTTGTATTCCTTTTGACCCATTTTCACCTGTTATAGGTCTGCTGGAATTGGCTGGGACAGAGTTAAATTTCTTCACAGTAGATGGTATGGGCTGGTTTTGATTTATGCTGGAAGTCATGTTGACAAAACAAGGATCTTTCTCCTTATTGCTGCTCAGTGTTTACTCAGAGTCAAGGTGTCCTTTCTGCTCTTCACCCCACCAGAAAGCAGGCTGAGGAAGCATGAGGAGTTGGAAGGGGACACAGCCAGAACAGCTGACACCAGCTTACTCCAGGGATATTCCACAACATAGGTGTTATAGGTTGGCATTGTTCAATAGAACCAATGAGGTTGCTATGTTTTTGTAAAGATACATTCTTAACACAAAAAAAAAAAAAAAGCAGAGGATGATTACTCTCTTCACTTCCAGTCTTGGGAGGAGGCAGCGGGCCCAGGCCAAGCAGGGTCCGAGCTGGCCCACTTGGCCCAGTGTGGCCGCGCCTGGGCTGAGACTTTCCTGTTCTTGGAGGAGTGGTAAAAAGGCTGTCAAGCCGTTCACCAGAGAGTCCACCAGGCCCCAAGGCCACGAGGGGCTCCAAAACCAGAAGCAACCCTGAGACGAAGAGCAGCAAGGTAGCCGNGGGAGGAGGCAGCGGGCCCAGGCCAAGCAGGGTCCGAGCTGGCCCACTTGGCCCAGTGTGGCCGGGCCTGGGCTGAGACTTTCCTGTTCTTGGAGGAGTGGTAAAAAGGCTGTCAAGCCTTTCACCAGAGAGTCCACCAGGCCCCAAGGCCAGGAGGGGCTCCAAAACCAGAAGCAACCCTGAGACGAAGAGCAGCAAGGTAGCCGAAGATCGCAGCAGCCAAGATGGTGCCAGGCAGTCACAGCCACTCCCGCATGGCTCACAATGAACTCTATCTGTTCAGCTACTTAAAACTAACTTTATTGCAGGTAAAAAAGGACAAAAACATGTACTGCAGGGTTTTTTTTTCAATCTCAACACCTCAGCAGGATGAGGCTGACATGATAGCTAACAGAGACCACATGGCAGCAGAGAAACACGGCAAGTTATATTTCCATACGGAACTTGGATCAGATTAACCTTTCGACATCATAAGACACTATAAAAACTGTTTCAATCAATGATAACACTTAAGTC
The DNA here is from genome assembly GCA_013397245.1 of Thryothorus ludovicianus. Lineage (NCBI taxonomy): Eukaryota > Metazoa > Chordata > Aves > Passeriformes > Certhiidae > Thryothorus > Thryothorus ludovicianus. Next base: position 56,229 of record VZTB01003114.1, on the reverse strand, counting down.
TTGAGGACAGTAAGAAAGAAGTTTGATTTTAAATGGAAGGATTGAAGAGAATGCTTTGAACTTAGGTTTAAATTCTTTTGTAAAGCTATGGTAAAAATATATATATTTGATATATCAGATTTTGTTTATTTTCTCTGTGACATATAGAAATGTGCTGGGAGAAAGTAGCAATTTTAGGAAAACTGTGAGTTGGAATATTAGTAGTTGTAACAAGTAGATATTACTGTGATTTAAAGAGAAACTTAAAGAAATGAGAGAAATTAAAAAGATAGTAAGGGAATTTTTTGTTTCTAGAGATAATTGAAAAAACTGTTGTATACTAAAGTAACTCACTCTTAAAAATTACACTCCAATAGTTGATGTGGTCTATGAAAGCAGTTGTGTAAAAGCTGTACAACAAGAGAAATTCTTTGACACTGAGAATATAATTTTATTTCCAGCCAGTTTTTTTCGTTTGTGACAAAGCCACAAGAAAACCTGTTTTCTTGTGGAAATGTCTCCATAGCATAACAAGAGAAACTCTTCTTCCTAAGTGAGTTGAAGATAAGACTATTTTAAAGGTAGTAAACTGACTGAAAGTCGTGGGCTTTATCTTTCTATTGTCAGTGAAAAGGAAAATGTTGTCTGAAATTTTATTATGATTGTATTATTATTATTATTTTCCCCTTTAGTTCTTTTAATAAAGTTTTCTTCATATGTTTTCAAGTCTGAATCTGCTTTGCTTTCTTTCCTTTTAATCGTATCTCACAACAAAAATAAACCCCCAACAATATGGNTATATCATATATCATATATCATAGATCATATATCATATATCATATATCATATATCATATATCATATATCATATATCATATATCATATATCATATATCATATATCATATATCATATATCATATATCATATCATGCTTAGTCTACAAGGTTTGGTGAAGAAGAAGGAAGGGAAGGGGGGAGAACATTTGGAATGATGACTTTTTTTTTCTCCTGTTACGTCATGGAGCCCTGCTATCTTGGGGATGGGTGAACCTGTCTGCCCATTCATAGGAAGCAGCAAATTATTCCTTGTTTTTTTCTCAAGTGTGCCTGGCTTATCCTTTCTCTATTAAACTGTCTTTATCTCAGCCCATGAGCTTTCTTACTTTACCCTTCTAATTCTCTCTCCTGTCCTGTTAGGGAGGCGCAAGCAGCTGTGTGGGGTTGAGCTGCTGGCTGGGGTTAAACTATGACATATGGGCCAAAAGAGGCAAATGGATGTTTGAGAAGAAGTCTCTTTGGAAACTAGAGCTTTAGTGTATGGAACAGCCACATAATTAAAAGCCAGTGTTCTCAAAGGAGACAGAGGAGTACTGCATCTTTATTCAAAGAAAAGGAGAGACCATTGGGGCATATCCCTCTGGGGTGTCTCTTGAGGTTTTGGGGGTGCAGCCTCCGTTTATCCTAAAATCCTGGACACATGTTGCTCTCTTTCTTTCCCCAGTGACAGAGGCACTAGGAAGGTACAGCTTTTTCCAAACCACCTACCAGATACTCCCCCTGGAACATATGTTATCGTCAATTCCCCCAGAAAAATTGGCTGTCTGGATTCTGCAATAGACTTGTTTGGACCCATTTCACCTATTACCCTAAAGTTAACTGAGTCAAATTGTCTGGGTTCTATAACAAACTTGCACAGCTTCAGGTTTGTAGAGACAATAAGACCCATATTAACATGTTAACACCCATTTCTCCTAAAGACTCCCACCTACAGAGGATTTGTGAAGACATTAGTGCCCATTTTCCTGTCACCAGGGAGGTTAAAAGTCTTGTCTGAATATTACACAGCAGTTTTCTTTTTCCTGCTGTGTAAGACCTATCAGTTTCCATACCTTTCTTTACTAGCACTCATATTGTCCTATGTTCCGTGATCCCCAATTATATCATAACATATATATATAAGTGCAATTAACATGCTGCAAACGTTTGATAAGCTAATTAATAACCTGCTGACTCCTTGATTTCCCTGTTTAGGTTTTACTGCCTTATTACAGCTGTTTCAGCTTTGAATTGGATATCTAGGAATAAAGAACAGCCATGGAGATTACTTCATTAAGGAGTTATTTAGTACTGTGCTTTCCACAAATCATCTATATTGTCTTTCCCTCCCTGCATCCTCACATCACTTTGTATTCTTTACCTTATTGGTTGTTGATCTGTGGTGTAGGGGATAGATTTATGATTTACATATGAAGCTTGTGCACCACTTTATTTTTAGCCACATGTTTCTAACAATGTTCAGCAGTGTATTTAATCTGCCTCAGCTCCCCATTAACCTCATTGGTCTGAGGATCCCCACAAATGTAATAATCTGTGATATGGTGAAGGAATATATAATCAAGACTCTGGGCCGTGTAGGGTTGATGGTGGCAGATAGCCCAAGACGTTTAGGTATTTAAAATTCAGCTGGGGAGAATGTGAAAGCAAAAGAGCCTTTGCTCCTCTGCCTGCCCACACTGTCCTGATCAGGAGTGACCTCACAGCTCATCACTGATGTCTCAAAGCCAGTATCTAAATAATCGGCTAGTTCCCTTTTGTCCTGTGGAGGACAGTAAATATAAATCAGGCTTTGGAGAAACTTACAGAAAAATTTACCGAAAAGGTTGTGTGGAAACACAGCCTCAAGACGGAGGCCTCAGCTGCAGGAGGATGTTTGTATGAGGCTGATGGCAACCCCTGCATCTGCTGGCCACAGCCAAGCATCTTCATGACCTCACACTTGCTTTCCCATGACATTTTGTGGAAGTTTTCCAAAGCTGTGGACTATTACATCTGAAAAGACCTGAAATTGAGTGAGGCAACAGGGTGGAAGTGAGAGGGCAGTAAAATGTCCGGTGTCTGGCAGCTCAGTGTGAGGGGTGAAAGTCCCAGCACGAGCTGACGAAGGTGGTAATTTTGTCTTCAAGTCGCCATGCCAAATTTTTTTTTTTTTTTTTTATGGGCCGGAAAGGCTCCCAGGACAGTGCTCCGCAGCTCTCTGCCTGAGAAGGAGGAGGTGTGCAGCGGCGTGGGAAGGGGAGGGGCGGGGCGCAGTGCATATGAGGCGGGGATGAGGAGCGGGAGAGCACCTCCAGTTGGGAGAGATAGATAGTCCTGACTCTCTTCTCAATAGCAAGGTGAACTATTTGATAAAACCCTGACTTTTGCTTCAAGAATATAAGTTTTCCTGTAAAGCTCTTTACTGATCCCTGAGTGAAAGGTATGTCACTGTTCCCAGAAGTACAATGCTGTTTGCTGCGCCTGTCCCACAGTAAAGGTGGTGCTCGGTTGTTGTCACTCTGAGGTGATGGCTGGCTCCAGGTCGCTTTGTCAGAGACAAGGCTGATCAAGTAATTTAACGGGCAGCAGCTGGGGTGTGAGCAGAAATTTACCGTAAGCCTTGTGACCAGGGCAAGCAAATAGTGCATTTTCAGGGTTGCTGCAAAGCATCTGAGACGAGGCCAGCATGAATTAAACCTAAAGATGCTCAACTCTGCCCAGTAGTCAAACGGGGTTTGAGATGCTTCTGCTTTGCTGCTGGACGCATCAAGTCTTTTTATTCAGAGTATCCCAGACACAGAGCACACGGGGAGTGAGCACTGCACCAGCACGACGTGGGGCAGTGGGCAGAATGTTAAATGTGGGGTTGCACAGAGGCGTTAGCCCGAGCCCTGCTGACTCCGAAAGACCAGATGGCACATTCCTCTGTACTGGACAAATTGCTGTTGGGGAAGCATCTAAGATGGTAGAATTCAAAGAAATAATTTTTTTTCTTTTTTCTTTTTTTTTTCTGATGCTGGTTTGTTTTCCTAGCAGGTTTTGCGAAGGAATGCTATGCAGCCTTCTTCATCTGACTGTGTCAATATGGTGTTGGTAAAAAAAAAAAAAAAAAAAAAAAAAGAAAAAAAAAGAAAAAAAGTGTTATTTTCTGGTTTTCTTGGCCTGACAAGAGCAAAACTGACAGTTTTGTTGAAATCTGCTGGAAAAGGGCATCAAGAAAATGGCCTTTAATCAGCAGCTTCTTTTATTTGCATCAGCTAGTGACTCCAGCCATCTCTTGCTGCATTCCCTCTGCCCAGCGTGGCAGCCGGCACAGCCTGCAGAGGCAAACCCTCCCTCCTTGCCTGTCTGGCTGAGGTGTTGCTGTGCTTAGCAGCTTCTATCAGTGCATCGTATCAGACATGCTTAGTCCAGGACGAGAGGATGATAGGGAGAGCTGTACCTTTAACTAAAAAGAAATATACATTGCTTCACTGCAGTCCTTCTTCCCAGGTAGCTTCAGAGTAGCAAACCTCAGTGCAGAGCCTGGGGCTTGGTGCATAAGAGCAGAATTCTGTGCACTGCACAACCAGTCATATCAACTTTGTAAAGGACTCACTTTTTATTTTATTGTTATTCCTGAACTTTGTAAGAGAGAAGAGTCTTTCTATCCATCTGAACCATGAGTGACTGTTTAAAGAGATGCAAGCATGGGATTGTCAAATTTGCCCAGACTATTTTTAAAATCATCATGGGCACTCTCAGCAAAGGTAAGGGAAACGTTTTAGTTCATACTGTTCCTCTGTTCTGTTTGTGGGGTTGAGTTTTGTAGGCTTGAGGGATGTTTCTGAGAGTTTATTATTTCTCTTCAGAGGTGTTCTGGTTTAATTCTGGGAATTGGCTGCTCAGAAAAGAAGTTGCTATGTGCAGTGAAGATTGAAGTTGTGCTGCGAAGCCTTATGTAATTGTTTCTGCCTTGTATAGTTTGTAACCTGTGTTTATCAATCTGCCCCAGACGCAACGGTAGTGACTTAATTCAATGTGTTCAGAGATATGTTTGTGAAAACAATTCATGTGCAGCCTAAAAAATTTAAAGACTTCCTAACTGCCAGTTACAGTTATTTCTCTGTGGGGTATAAAAGCAGGGTATTTCTCTGTGTCATTTTATGCTTTACTGTCTCTCCTAATTTGAAGCATGTGTGTACCTTGCTTCAAAACCTAGGTCATTGCTTACCGCATACATTTGAAGTATCTTTTGCTTATCTAAGTTTCACTTGTTACTTGCACTCTTTGTGCTTTCCCATGTGAAAGAGTACCAAACTTATTTATGCTGTCCTCTTTACTAAAATCAAACACCAAACAAAATAAACTCTCTTCTTCTTTGTAGTCTAGTAGTTCCTCTGTTGGTGCCCTCAGGGAAGTTATGTTATTTTTTGTTGGCCATTCCTCTCATCACACTTCTCAGCACACCTCTGGCAGCTAATTATGTGTGTATTGGTGAACTCTGTGGAAACTCCTGACAACTGTAAATAATACTTATATTTGAATGCTGCTCATCTGTTGAAATGCAATCAGTTCTTAGGTGAAGGTCAGACTTCTCCAGGTTTTGTGTGTTTGGTTGGAGGCAGGGGTTTGAGAATTGATAATAGGGTTTGAATTAAATTATTAGCAGAGATATTTGTATAAGACTGAAGAGTCTCTGTTATGATGCAATTTTTTAAGATTGAATTTGACATTTTTAAAATGCAAAGTCAAGCTCTTTTTAATGAAGTCATAATTAAAAAGCAAATAAAGAAACACTTATTTTTCAAACAAGTTTGGAATTCTTGGAGGTGTGTGGCTTTGTTGGCTGTCTGGAGTGCATGTGTATCCGCTAATATGAATTTTAATGTTTAAGTGGTTTCTTAGGATAAGCTAAAGCTGGCTTAGGTAACTTTTAAAAAAGTGAATGTAAAAGTGCCAAGAACTGTTAAGAGCAGTTTGATTTTGCAGAAACTGGGAAAATTTATTTACTCTGTCTCTGTAGAAAAGAAATGTAGTTCTTAGACAGCTTTCTCATATTAACATTACTGGCTTGTAAAAGAAATCCACACCAGAAAAATGTCTGTTTCACATTAAGAATTTTGGACAGGTTGATTGCTTTTAAAATCAAGATTGGTTTAAAATTACATCTGTGTGTATGTAATTCTTCTTCTTCCACTTTCCTCCATATCATTCATATCCTGCCAAACACCAGCAGAGGAAAGAATAAAAAATTGTAAGTTTGTCGTACAAAACAGCTGACAGATTTTGGTTATAATTCATGATTAATGCCAAGATGCCTCTCTTAAAAACAAATGAGAAAAACAAGTTACTTGTCATGCTCAGAAGAAAAGGTAGTGGTTACGTCTGCAAGATCTTGTTTTCTACAGCATGTTGATATGGTGAATTTGGTGTACTTTATTAGTGCTTTTTTCATGAGATAATAGTACACAGTGTGTATGCTATTATAGTCACAAGTGATCGATTTTTGTGCCATCTGTTTGAGCTCCACTGAAGGCAAGAGGAAAGTTGTGTTCTGGTCATGTTTCCCCACATGTACATCTAGAGCTGTTCATCTAATGCAGTGCTTTCAAGCAGCCCTTGTGTTTCTTGACATAATAAATACAATAATAAAATGAGAATGCCACAGTTGCCTTTGCTTTAGCAGCAGGGTAGATCAGAATTTAAATCTGACAACAGAATAGCACTGTATGAAGAGCTAAAAATTAATGCATAAAATGTCCAAGACCTGTTTCCCCTGCCCCCTGCCGCCTTCTGAAATGTGCCAGCATTGCAATATCGTAGTCATTGCAGCCAATGCAATGGTGTTGAACCCTTTTACTCATCTCTTTCCCATGCCAGCGTCTCACTTCAAGCTGTTTGAATGAGATAAGAGTGTCTTCCTAGGTTTCAAAGAATTTAGAACTCTAATAAACTTCCTTTATTTTTTCCCATTCAGCTTGTGTTTTGAATGGAGAGAACCTGATTCAGGAAGGAATAAACCACATGAATTAGTTTGTTGCACAGACATCAAAGACCTGCTATAGTTAGAATAAATGTTTCCATACTGTTAGCCATGAAAATCATAACTAGAAAGAAAATGATTTGAAAAAATTTTGCTCAGGATTGTTGAATTTTAAAAAAAGTGTTGATACTTGTTTATGTTTTCACCCCAGGGCTTACTGATTAGTATTTCTTTTAGTAAAACTTCTGCATGTAAAGCAAAGAAATAGAAACTGTTGTATATCACTGCTACTTGTTTTTAAAACTTACACCATATAGATGCTTTTGCATATTCAAGTGTTATCACTTGTGTTTTTCATCCCACTCCTGACTCATTTCTTTCATAGTGTTAAATGTGAGATCTTACTTTTACTCTAAGTATCCTTTACAAAGAAAATCCTTTACTAGGCACAAGTTTCACTCTTCTTATGTTTGAGCTGTTCCTGTGGAGTTATTGCAATTGGAGATACTGCATGGTTCAATTGGCATGTAATCCTTAGCTACTCTCTATGGCTTCTGCTTGTTTTAATAATAGCAATGGTTATTTACAATAGTAAAATGAAATTGATTGCAGCTATGAAGTCCTTCCTTTTGCAGCAAGGTGTGAGGAGACTGTGGCCTCTCCCTGCAGTTGGCAGTAAGAGAAGAGACATACCTGATACCACTGTACAGTCTCCAGCCTGGCAGATACGTTCTTATTTACATCTGCAATAAGTCTATGAGGCTGTAAGCCAAAAATTTCATAGCCAGTACTTCTGCAAGCTGGACTAGCAAATTTTGCCAGCTTCCTTCTTACTATGTTCTTATTTAGAAAGTTTTAGTACAAGAGCAGAGGTTTTTGTGTCTGTGTTATAGAAAGTGTCCTCCACCAAGGGCTTTGCATAATGAGCTGTATACATTGAAGAAACCATGCCTGGAGAAGCATGCCCCATTACAGCTGGCATGAGCAGCTTTATTCCCTTATTCTCCTTGGATGGGATGAGTATTCAGTACCTCCAGAGAAGATCATAGAGGAGGCTTCTGGAAATGTTACCATACGTAACAGTGAGTGAGCAGAACACCTTTACCGAAGTTGCCTTTGTGAAGATTTTGTGGGAAGTGAAGATGTTCTTTCACATTACTCTCGTGTGTGAAACAGTGGTACATTCTCCATGGCCTGGAAGCAAGTAGGGATGGCAAGAATGACTTTGCAGATGCTTTCCTATGGAGCAGACTGATTAAACAAGAAACCTGTGTGTGTGAATGATACTGCTAATACCATTAAAAACTTAAGAGAGAAGGACCTTACAGGCTTACCAAAAACGAAGCTGGAATGAGAGTTCTTGGATTTCTATTAATGTGTTTGAATTATTAACACAAGAGAAACAGGATTTTTTTAGGAATCAACTCCTTCAAAATATTCATTTGCAAAACCAAATAAGTTTCTGTAAAATAACTACTCTTCCACCCTTGTTCCAGAGCTTCCACTCTTTTAGTTGTGCTCTAAAGATGCTTGCCAAAGGTACTAATTTCTGATTTTTTGTTTCTCCCAGTTCTGTTCCACAGTGCAATTCATCTGGAACTAGTAATTTGTCTACATTTCATAGTTTTAATTGTCTAATTATCTGTTCCACTACAGTGATAAAGTCTTCAAACATCTTGCTCTCCCCCTAGCCTCTCTCAGCATGAAAGAAAGTATTCTGAGTGTTTTACAGCTGTGTGGTCTGTTTTGGTGCCTTGTGAATTTAAATCACAGCTAGTCTTCTAAGGTGTTATGTGAGATGGTAAGGAATGGTCCCCCTTAGTCATACTCAGCCTACATCTGCTTTTAGGGGAAGTTAATCTTGTGCCTTTAGAGCATATTAGCACTGCATAAGGGTGTCCTCATGACTTTAGGCTCTGAAAATGCAAGGGTAGGGTAAATGTTGCTGAATGTCCTAAAGACTCAGGAAGGTTCATGACAATTGTTCGAGTCATGCCAGACAGAGTTCCTGCACCTGTGTGACATATGAAAAGTTATTCTAATCCTCCTGTGACAATATAGCCCCCCTTTACTCCTTGTATTAGGCCTACTACCTTCAAATTGAAGGAAACTCTAATTCAGAAGGAACTGATGCACCAGTTCTCTATTATACTTTTCTGACTGTTTTGAATGTTCTTAGTAAGAATAGTGGTTACAGAACCCATAAGAATTTACTTTTATAGAGTGAAGCTAGAGTTTGTCAGTGTTAACCAAATGGCCCTGAAGGGTGAGAGTTTCTGTACATACAATGCTGTTAGAGTGGAGCTGTTGCTCTGAGGGGCAGAATAATAGTTCACTTAGAGAAGAGTGAAGAGAAGAAGAGAACTACTCAAGCTTCACCATTCAGTAACTGATCCTAACTTTACCTCATGAAAATGTTTAGTTTCATTGATGATGAGGACTTTTGTGTGGTGTGGCTGTAATTTTTGTTTTGCTCTTTAAAAATGCCAGCTTATCTATTTACATTCTCTCCATAATGATCAGCCTTTGAGACACTGAGCAAAATACACCTCTGTTTAGCATGTTACATGTTAGAATGCCTATGAAAACTGAACTGTAAATAAAACTCTCTCTTCTGCAAAGGTTGTGCTACTTAAAGGATTTTAATATATATACATGCATTTCACTTTTGTCATCAAGAGCAACGTGAATTTTAAAAACAGAGTAAGTGATAATTCTCTAGTGTCCCTTTTAAAACTCCCTACAAATGTCTGCTTCTAAACTAATGTCTGTGCAAGCATACAGCTGTATGTGGCTGCTAGAAATTTATTAGAAACTTAATTATTTGCAATGGTGTAGCCCTGAAAGATAAGTATATAATGTTACTCAGAAAACAAAGGAGCTATTTCCAAACCGGGGCTGATTCAGGTGGGTCTGATGATTCATGCCCTTATTGACTGCTCTCTCAGGATTTGGTAGTTGCCTCTAAGGCCAGGATCTCAAGAGCATCATATGATTAAGCAATAGTTGACAGTGTTTAAGAAATACAAGTTACAGAATGTTAAAGCAGTAGCTTGTTCAAAGTAGCTCTGATTTCTCGAGCAGAGGATCAGTATGATGCAGTATATCTGAGAGTTTTATGGGATGTAAAAATTGAAAATCGTGGGTTGTATTTTGGTTTATTATATTTTGGTTTATTTGGTTTATTTATTGTATTTTGTTCATTGGATAAGGTTCATTATAACTTTTCTTCCCAGACATAATTCATATCAAGTATTTGCTTAGAAAAGTGGAGTTGGAGTGTAGGGGGTTTTATGTTGCATATTGGTTCTTTGCCAACACTTCATGGTATTGTATAGTATTTTCTTTGTATCAATAATTTTTTCTATAAATGCCTATCAGAGGATGTATAACATTAAATAATAGAAATATCTTGTTACAAATGGAACTGTAGTAATGCAAAAAAGGATTAGAAATTGAAATGGAGTATAATAATATAAGGTGGAAATAGAAATTATGATTAATGACAAGCATCAAGGTTTACTTCAGTGAAAATAGAATTTTTATTGGTTAATTAACCTCATCATACATGGAACAAGTACCATAGTTGCTGATTTTCTCTTTTGAAAGAGAGCAAGGGAAGTGATGCAAGTTGCAAGGTGAAATAATGCTAATCATATGGCAGGAGGCTACGTGGCATGTTTCTTATGTATGTGGTTGACGAGTCTTCCTAAAAGTAAGTGGAGGGTTTCGAGAAGGGTTTCACTGGTGACTCACTAGTGCTATATTCAAAAGTGAATTGAAGTGAAGTAGGTCTTGTTAAAGTACTAAGATGTGGTCAAAACCTATAAAATGTAAACTCTGCTTTCTTTCATTAATTCAATGCAATATGATTTTTCTAAGTTCAGTTTGAACTGGCTAAAATTTTTTTTTCAGTCGGACTTGTTGACTTTTATTCCCTTAAGTCTTTTCTTAATGAAGAATAAAAGGTCAGAGAGGCAAAACTGGAGTAGATTTGGTATAATAAATAACTGTTAAACTGTAAATTTCTACTAGTTTCCCAAAGAGTAGTCATGTGAAATGCAAACTTCTGTCATCGCAGTTTTCTTTTGCATATACCTTTTATTCACCTGGTTTTTTTGCATGCAGTTGAATGGCATTGTAGATATTTTCCCTTGCAACTTACAGCCTGAATACCTTTCTGAAATGAATTGTGCAGTAGAGAAATCACTGAAGTAAAAAATACAGAGAACAAGAAAATAGTGCAAAATCAAATTCTGCAGAAGAGGTGAACTGGAGCAGAAAGAAGAGAATAAGATAGCTTGGGTCCCACCTGTCTAGGGAAGGCGAGATTCCCATTTGTTTCTGCCAAAGCTGCATATAAACAGGAAAGAAAAAGCCCCATTCTTTTCATGATTACTAAGAAGTACTGAAATAGTGGCTATACTCTTTAATCTCTGATGAAAACTCAGCATTAGGTCTGCTTGTATCTTCAAACGCATCCGTAGTTTTAATGGAACTGGAGAGCAAACTAATATTACTTAAAATGTGTCATACAGCCCATTTGTAACTTCTGACAAAGATTATCTGTTTTCATATTATTTGCAGTTGCATAATGAGATGTGCAGGGAGGCTGGGGAGGTAGATGTGTGGGGATTGTAATCTGTAGGTATGTTATTACAGTGAAGGATTGCTATTGACAATCATCAAACACTAAATACTCCATTTAGTACTACACATACAGATAAGGGGGTCATAAGTTTCAGTCTCAGTTGTATATTTGCTAGATCTTGAGACTCTTGGACCAGTCAGCAGAGTAGTCCTGCACCAGCAGTTCAAGAATCTGTTCTTAATTTTATTTTTCATTATGAAGCAGAAAAGGTTGCTAAACATCCAATTTTGTTGTTTAGATTTTAAATTTTATTTTGCCAGAGTGCAGTATATGCAAATCTCTTTAATCACTTTGAAATATGTGCTTAATTTTGATATTTCATCAAATTTTTCTTGGTTGTCTTTCACAAATGTTCATAAACATATCAAAGGTAATAAATTGCTCTTCGTTATTATACCAGGCAATGAACTTCATATTACTGTATAAGAGATAATACTAAATGCAGGTAAAGTTAAAGAATTTACCAATAAACAAAATTTTATCATTTTTTTCCACAACTGCATGATTTTAGGAGGAACTGAGATGTTGGCTGTTAGGTGTAGGTATTTCTAAATGACAAGGCTCACTGTCTTACAAGAAAGAAAGGAGAGCAGTAACAGGAAGAGAATAATGGCCTTTACAAAAGAGACGTAGGCAGGATTGACAAGCTGATGTGTAATTTTCCTAGGAAGACAATATTAAGAAAGATGTCTGCTGTTTGAAGGAGTGATCCTCCTTTATGGTAAGGAAAGCACCCTATGAGACTGATACAGATGAAATCATGGAAACACGTAAGAGCACAAAGGACCACATGCAACATAAACTGTTTCAATTGGCAAGGAGATTTAAGAGATGACATGAAAACGTAATGGAAATACACTGGAAATAACAGCTGAGACCCATGAGTATTGCATAGCTCAAGGCTAATTCTTCCTTTAGTCTTCAAAAAACAGTTTATGTGACCTGTTGCTCCACATAATTGCCATAGGGAAAGAGCAGCAAAGCTTACTGTATCTGTAACATGGTGTGGGAAAAATCAAATTTCTAGGCCAACCAACCTGACTTCTCTGAACAGATAGGTAATAGACTAAATTAGGAGAAAACACACAAATATTAGAGAGTTGAGCCAACTTTGAAATTACTTTCTTTACACCATTCCCTGTCCACTTAAAAAACCCTTCCCAGGTAGTCAACTGTGTTTTGTCAATAGTTAGATGTGAAAAAACCCACAACAAACCAAAAAGAACTCCACTTATGCTTTCATTAGCAGAACTTTCAGAGTAGGATTATCTAAAACAGAAGATGTGGCACTGCTTTATTAGGTTTGTTTAGAAATCAAGGTATCTTACATTTTATAATCAAAGTAAGGAAATAATTGAAATACTGTAATTGAAATAGCTGTTAAAAGCCCACTGAAAAATGTATTTAGTTATGATGCATCCGCGTATTCTGATATTGTATTGTTCTGGTTAAGTGTTTGTAACTGGGGAATTCAGGTTTTTTTACCGTTGCTGAGGTAAATTGACTGAAATTTGGATTAGGACCATGACAGCTCTGTACAACTTTATAGAATAAATGTTAATATTCACTATCATACAAAAATTATTACTGTTAAGTTAGAAAGGTTAGAGGTTGCTTTTTCTTCTCTTGGTGATGTCTGAGCTCTTAAAACTGTTAAAGGTGCTTTTATCAGGTTAGTTTACTAATGATAATTTTACTCTGATATTTTTCTATCCTTTTTCTAACCTTTGCTTGTCCCCAGCGTGACAGAGATGGTGTGGAACATCTGGTGAGGTGTCTTGTGGTTTTATGGTATTGGTTTGTGGTGGTTTTGATTTTTCTGGGTGGTTCTTGTGTTTGCTTGGGTTGGTGGGAGTGTTTTGGTATTTTTCTTGTTCCATGTTGGTGGGGTTTTTTTGTGATATTGTGTTTTTTTTCCCCCCAAAACAGTGTTACTTCCATCAAAATATATCTATTGCTCCTGTTTTGAGCTGTTACTCTGTGGCAAATTTTCCTCTTGAAAGTGTTATTATGTGGCTACCCTGGGTAGAACTTGGACAGCGCCCTTGTGCAGTCAAAAGTGCCGAGGTGAGGACCAGTCTGGTTTGTGTCTCCAGCTACTAGAAAACACAAAGCAGATATAGACTGATAAATGTTATTGGTCTTCTGTACAGAATTGTTTCTCTCAGCTGTGGTGAGACACATGGTAATGGTTTCATGAGATTAATTTTGTGTCTCTAAGTCGCTGTGCTCTTGAATGCTGAAAAAAGCCCATGTTAATTTTTAGAATTTGTACCTTCATTTTCAGGTAAATTCTTAATTCCTGATCTCGTATCTCTGACTGCTGCAATCAGATGTCAGTGTCTGGTTTTGACAGACACTTTTCAACTGGCTTGAGTTGAAAAGATGGGGGAAAAAGAATTACGTGTTGTTTGTTGATTCTTCTTTTTAATTAACTTCTATAATTGGATTTTTTTCTAATTTTACTATGCTTAAGTATATTGCTGTACAGTGCTATGATTTGAGGTTATGAAGTATTTTCACTGAGTCTTTAATTTTATTTTTTTTTATATTGCCTTCCTGTAAAGTCTTGATAGTTTAATGCTGCATAAAATACTTCCTCTCAACACCTTTGGAGAGACTTTAAATGTGGTGTGATTTGCTGCACTTTCATGTAGATAAATTCTGTGCAATCATGGACGTAAAGATTGTTAACTTTCAAAATATGAAGTGATAGAACATGCATGTTGCTAATCTTGTTCCAAAAGAGCTACTGCAGGCTTTTTTCATAACTCTTAAAAAATTCCTGCTTTCCAGTGAAGAACCATCTGGGCATCTGACTTCTTGTAGTGATCCATTGACTGAACTTTCCGGAGAAGATGTGAGACTACAGGAGCTCCTCATTTATTCATTGTATTTTTCTTTTTAGGTGGCTGGGGACATGAGAGTTTTATTTATTAGGTGTCCCATGCTGCAAACATATTTTTATGGTGCAAACTGGATCTGGAGTCTTCTTCTGTGTATCACACCCAACCTGTAGCCTGTCACCAGCTGTAGCTTGCTCAAGGGGCAGGCTGTGGCTGTGCTAGGTTCTATGGCCTATTCAGATGTCTATTATGTGACAAAAGATACATATTTTATGACTGACCTTGCCTGAAAGGTTCCCTTCTTCTTTTCCTTGAAAAAGCAAAAAAACAACCACCACCATATAAAAATCCAATTTGCTTTAAACTCACCTAAACTGTCCATTCTCAAGCTGCTTATCTACAAATACCAAGAGTAGGATTTTGGGGTTATTTTTTTTTGTTGTTGTTGTTGTTGGTGGGTTTTGTTGTTTTAGCTCTTATTTGCATTTCAGACTCCTTCTTTTTTGTCAGATTTATGCAGTACTTTGTTCATTCATGAAAGAGCACATTTATGATATTGGAGTACATAGGTGAAGGTTACATGACCTTTATGGTAAAGGCTATTTGTCTTGAAGATTTCCAGGACCTCTGCAGTGTTCATGTGCTTTTTAGTGCAGGCAAAATACCTTCATGCTTGGAAAGCAGCTCTTGGGCACAGTGTTGTGAGAGAATGTTTGAGGAAAAAAGTCCTTCAATAAAATAGTTTTTTCATGATGTATGTTTTCTGACATAAAATGCATTTTAGCTATTCTTCAATACTCTCTGAAGTATTTAGGATTTTCTAATATCTTTATGCAAACTTAGTAATCACAATTTTGGAGCATGTATAATAGCTTGCTTTTTCAACAGCCTGTATTTCAAGCATGTTGCTAACATTCTTTACATTTATTTGTATTAATATCTACTGGTGAAGCATCTGGGTTTTTATCCTCTTATATTAAGCCTCTCTTATGAGATTAATAGTATGATATTATCCCTGCAGTTTATGGATTCCATTGCCTTAAATACTGCTGGCAACTTTGCCTCACCAGTTCAGTGTATTCTTCCTTCTATTTGTAATTTTCCCTTAGTTTTAGTTATATATGTTATATATTTAAATATACTAATGCATATTTAAATGCTCTGGAAAAGCAACTGATGCTTTAGACCAAACAGATCAGTGATTTTCTGAAACCAGTTTATCATGTGGCTTCTTGGAGGTAGATGTGCCAAAGACTGGGATTTGATAACCTGCTTTCAATTCCTCTTTGACCTATGCTCAAAAGGAGGTGCCGCTCAGCAGCCCGGGGCTGAAGCTGCAACAGAATTAGCAAATCAGCTGTGAGTCAGTTAAATACTTGAGGTTTCTGCTGAAGTCAGCAGTAACAGCGCAGTTGACACCATTATTTCTCCTTACTGTGTAGTAAAGGGGATGGCTTTTCCTAAGCTGGTGCTTGGAATGCTGCAGGCTGAGCCACAGCACTGAGCATCTTACATAAGCAGCTCACATCTGAGCCAAAATTTCACTTCATCTTTTTAAGTTCCTCCAGTGACAGCCCCAATCTTCTAATACACTCTGCTACACTAAGACCAAAACATAGAAGTTCTATGCATAAAGCACAGTCAGTAGGGCATTCTTAAAAGAACTCTATTCCTTCAGAAAATGCAGAGGTGGCCCTGTGTAAGACTGTTGTGTCTGGTGGACGGAGATGAGAGATCTCTGAAGCTGGATCCTAGAACTTGATTTTTATTATAAAGGGCATTGGGTGCAAGCTAGGACCCTGCTTAGAGCTGCCAGCTACAGCTCAGAGCAGGCCCAGGTGGGGGAGGACAAAAGGCTGAGGAGCAAGAGATAGGAGCAGATAAGAACAGGAGCAAGAGAGTAAAAAGAAGAGCCTGAGAGAGTAAGAGCAGGAAGAAGAAGAGTGTCAGAGCGCAAGGAGAAGAGTGTAAGAGGAGTAAAAAGAAGAGTGCGAGCTTCTGGTTACAATGCAATAAATCCTTTTCTATGTTGAATATTCTAAATTCCACTAACTAATCTACTACAAGATACAAATTCTATGGCATTTACATACAGCCTATAAGAATCCTTACATTACCATACTTATCAGTAACCAGAGGGTCTTGCATATCTAAACAAGGGGGAATTACTCTCAACTGGACATACCAGCTTTTCAGGTGTTCAGCAGCTAGGGTTTTAGTATGTCGAAGGTTGCCTTCATTTCAATTTCATTTACAATTTCCACATTCTTAAAGTCTTCCATGAGGCAATCATATTTACAAGGCTTTCCTGTTTTATCCTTCCCAACAGCCCTGGAGTGGCCATTTTGGGAGACTCAAAGCCATCTTGCATAATAAATCGGTTCCTAAACTCTGGAAAAGGTTCCAGAGTGTGGCATGTTACAATACACGAAGCAGAAAGTATTACAGTTACTTGGGCAATGTTGTCTTGTTTTCAAGCCAGCTAATCTGCCCTGAAGTATACTGCAGGAATCCTTACTTGCAGGTTAGTCTATTTAGCTTTCCAAGACTTTCTGAAAATCTGCCTAATATTAGGAGAGGTAAGAAGGAGAATCACAGAGTAGTTTGGGTTAGAAGTACCTTCAAGATCATCTCATTCCAACTCCTTTGCCTTGGGCTGGAACACCTTCCACTTGACCAAGTTGCTCCAAGCCCCATCCAACCTGGCCGTGGACACATCCAGGCATGGCGCAGCCACAGCTACTCTGAGTAACATGTGCCACAGCACAGGGAGGACTTTCTTCCCAATATCCCATCTAACTGTGCCCTCTGGTAGTGGGTAGCCATTCCCCTTTGTCCTGTCACTTCAGGCACTTTTCCAGCCGTGCCCTATCCAGAAGTCTGGGAGCTCCTATAAGGTGCTGAAAGGGGCTCTAAGTTCTCCCCCTAAGGCTGTCTCACAAACTGTAACTGCCTCCAATCAATCCTTAGAATTTCTTTTTCCTGTATTAGTGTGATTTTGTATTCAACCCAGCTTTTAAAGTTGGAGTTAACATAGTTACACCTAAATACTATTTTCTTTCTATTATTGAAACTGCCGGAAGTAATATATCCAAATAGTGTGTGGCTTCTGAATAGCAAATAGTTTAGAGATCCTAAATTGGTTTTTTTTTTAATCTTTTCCTTATTAAAAAAAAAGCCCAAACAAAAAAAACCCAGAGAAACAAAAAAAACCCCCTACTAAATCAAAACCAATAAACTAACCAAACCCTCCCCTTTCCCTCTTCAAATTTCTTAAACCAGAAAATAAGCACTAAGTCCCAGTTACTCAGTTGGAAGGCATTTTGTTATCAAGTGCCAAGGGTTTATGCAATGAGTGAGGAATCTCTGAGGATCAGTGACTTCTCAATGATATCTGCCCTGTTGCTGCTTTGAGAACTAGGTAATAAAATGGCACAAGTTAGCATGATACTGAATTTAAAATTGTCAGAGGTAGTCAGAAGGTATCTGCTCTTATTTAGGTACAGCAAGGATGTGCTGGTGACTCAAGGGTGGCTTCTCAGCAAGTCAGCATAGATTCCTCCTCAGCTCCTGTTGTTGCTGCCTCATCAAAGTTGGAGAAACATCATCTTATCGCAAACTGATCAAATCTGAATCTTGCTAATCCAAAAGAACAGCTTCTCTTTACAAGCATTTGCAATTGTTTTCTTGGAGGTACAGTTTGGGGTGTTTTTTTTTGCCTAGGAGGAATGCTTGTTCCCTCAATAATAGTGCTGCAACTTTTGTTCTTTTTCATTTTCCAACAGAATCAACACGACCAAGTCTTATTTGGCATCAAGAAGAAAAACTACTCATGAAAGTGCACAGCACTTGAATAACGATACTTTTAATAGTTTCAAGAAAACACTATTTTTCATATAGATATAAAAAGGACCCATGAAACTGAAATATTCATCAGGGTATAAAAATCTATCCACATTCTTCCTGTGTTCCTTACAACTTCCATTCAGCTCAAGCACTATTTCTGTCGTCTCAGCATCAAAGCTGGTGAAAATTATTTATAGTCAAACAGATTTCAAGGATGAATTTAATCTCCAACTGCTTGTGCTGCTGTTTCCTTTCTGCTGGCAGGAGTTGTAATGCTTAATATATACCTTGATCATCTACTCTGCCTTGAGAAAGTAACTTACGTAACTAATGGTCACTGCTTGTATGGAAGAAATTCTCACAGGAAGTGTTTTGTTGGATTTCAGAAAAATTGCATTTTTAATCAGATTTATTGTACACTTTATGGTATAATCCAGTAATATTAACAACACCCAACCAAACAGAAGCCTCCAAAGGCTGTATTGTTTCTTGTGTGCTGCTGTAAGAAGCATGGAGTGTGTTACTAAAACTTCAGTCTAATGAAATATAACTTTTGTAGATGAAAAAAGAAAACAGAAAAATGGAGAGGCTTGTGCACTGGAAAAACAGTTTGAAGTGTGAAGGAAAAAGAATATCTGACTTTAAAGTCTCAAACATGTAGAAAATAACCAGCATGGTATACATGAGCAAAACATTATTTAAAAACAAGAACAGTCTTCTGTGGTGTCCATAGATGTCGTATTCTGCAATAGAATGTTTGGCTTTTCACATTAATATCCCATTTCTTTTGGGCAAAAGAGGAAGCTGTGTTTGGAAAGAATCCAGAAAAATAGAGTTTCCCTATTTGTGTGTGATTTTCCCTCTGCACAGCTGTTTTTTCTTGGAATATTTCTTGTCCAAATAGGAAATTTTACTTTGCTAGAAGAAAGAATTTGTTTAAGGTTTCTTTTCAGGTAATTGCAATGGGTATGAGTTGGAGGGAAATGCCCATTTTTATATAACAATTGAATCACTTGATTTTTGGAGGAGGTAAGTCTGGCAACACAGCTTGTACTCTGAATAAATTTTCATCTGCTACTAAAAGGGATAACGATGATTAGGGAGGTGAGGAGGATGTGGCTTTAGGGGGTAATCTTGGGAAGCCGAGGGCAGATTTGAGAGCAGTTACTCTCGGTCTTCTTGTTTCATGCTGAGTTCTGAGCTCAGACAGATCATGAATTTCTTTCTGCTCTTCAAACCCAGGTCACTGACTGCTGAGTGAGTGGGGCAACAGGGTCTGCCAGCAACATCCAACCTTAACTGATCTCTGCTGAGCTGGGAGGGGAGCAAAGTAATGGGTTACCAACTTGCTGGACTGAGTGTAAAGTAGTCATGAGCAAGTTCTACTTTGCAATCTGGAGATATTTTTAAAACTGCTTAAAAATTAAACTAAGAGTAAAGTTTTCAAACAGTCTATTCACATCTAGCTTGTTCATCTCCTTTGTTATCAGTACAGTGCTTTAGCTTCAACAACTATCCTACCTGTTAGCTTACTTTTTCAGCTGTTGCCATACTTCTGCCTCAGCTTTTTATGAACCAACAAAACAGAATCTCTTCCCGTTCCCATCCCATTTGGCCACTCAAACCATCTGTTCCTGTACCAGCTGAAATTTCACTTTCCAGGAAAGAGAGAGATACACAAAGCTTCTGATGTATATCACAAAAATATTGTGTGAGGATGTACTTTCCTTCTTGTGGACATAGTTCTCCTACATTAATTTTTGGAAGTTAGTTTTTTTTTAATATAATTTTAGCAGCCACTTACTTTCATTTGTTGATCATAGCAAAAAGCAAACTCTGACATTATTTTGTTAGTAATGTTGGAGAATTCATGTTCTGGGTTAATATTTCAGCCTTTCTTACAATAAACAATAGAGAATTATACCACATTAATGAGAATAATTGAACTGTAATGTAATTGATTTAAATGTGTACCTAAGCCCTGAAATTTCCCTGTGAGTGATAGCTCCTAGTGGCTCATCAACTGTGTGGTGAAAAAGCTTGTACTAGTTTTGTCCCAGATGACAGTCAAATACAGTATGCAGGAAGTGTCTTGTGTTCCACCTCGTGTGTCCAATGGTAAGCTGAAATTTGGCTGAGAGAAACAGATATTTTCAGAGAACAGAGAAAGTCTCTCTACATGCATCAGAATATTCCTAGAAGTCATGACCCTGGAATCAAACAAATCTCTTTTGTGAAATATATTGGTGCTAGGCACGTAAACTTCTGTGGCTACTTTGGCTTGCTGTATTTATTAAGACATCACTGTTGTATTTTACATGTTGTTTAAGAGTGGTATCCCTCAATTAAGCGTTCCTAACACTAGTGTGTTAGAATTTAGTGTTGGAAACACTCCAAATCATGAGTTACTTGCTGACTCCCTTCTCCTCTTCCCCACTTTGAGGATCTGGAGATGAGAACTGGAGGCACAAAATGCAAAAAATTATGTATTAAGATATGAAAAATTTACTGTAAACAGCAATGAAAGGACAACAAACAGTAACAGCAACAATACTAATGAAAGAGTGTATAAGAAACTATTTTCACCCCAGTTCTCATCCCTGACAATACCTGACTATTCCCTCTGCCCTGCTACCCGAACTGACAGGCAGCCCTTTCCCAGAAAATGAGGTGAGATATCAAAAAGAAAAACTCTGTGTCCTGGCCATGCCTCCTCCTGGCTACTGCAGAAATCAACCCTGTCTTGGCTAAAACCAGGACACTATATTCTTTTACATCATACTTCCTTTCTGTATCAGTTTTATAAACTATGCGAATTGCAGCCAGGTAGTGACACACTTGTTGTAAATAAATAGAAAGACATACTTTTAGTATAGGCTTCTTTACCATCCTGTGTACTTTATGCATATATTTCTTTATGTATAATAGGTGTCAGACAATTAGAGTGCAAATTTTCTAAAGTCTGTGTATATATACTTTTGTTTTGAGGGACTTTCTCCCTTTTCTTTCCTAAAAGTGGAGATATCCATGATAAAAATCACACCTTTTTGCACCATAACAAAACTGCTTTTCTCAACAGATGAGTATGCCATGAGTACATACTGTGTTGGTGTAAAAGGGTAGAAAGGGTGTGTCTGCCAGTGATTATGTATTTGGATCTGGCACCAACTGATCTCAACCAGACAGAAACCCCACCTAAAATGTGAAAGAACAGTTCAGTAGTAAATGTGAATTGTAGCTTTGCAAAGCAGCTGTATCTCTTAAAGCCCTAGGAAACAATAGAGAGTAACTAAATCTGTGTGTTTATGAGGTATTCTCAGGCATTCCTGGCAATCAGTTTTCTATTTTGTCCTTGTGTAATGGATTGGTGACTGTGGTGGTTGCTATTCGACGTTTTTAATGCCTACTCTTGAACTGACACCTGGTATATTAAGAATCACAAAATGCCAATAAGACAGGCAGAACAACAATCTTCCAACAATCGCAACAATCTATGTTAGATATGTATTTTTTACTGCCAAGCAGAAAGAACAGAAACATACTGACTAATTTTTACCAGAACAATAATCAGACATCCACCAGTAAACATGAGTGTAGGCCAGAGGAAAGCAAAGAGGAGGCCTTTTGAGGGATAAAGCCTGCTTAAAATGACGTTGCTCTGTGTTCCTCCTGGGTCATAGTAACACGGGAAATTCTGGTATTTTTTGAAATTATTTGCAATTGTTTCTATTCGTGCTTTAACATCTTTGGAGTTGTCCAACTTGTCTGGGACATATGAGCACTGAAATAAGAAATCAAGAGGATTCATTATAACAAATACTCCAATACAAATTTTTAGTTAAGCCAGATTGAGTGAAAAAATCATGCTAGTACTGTCAAAATCTTCTGTGATTTGACATCCCTGGAGATTGTTTTGGTTTCATTATGTTCATTTGCCATGCCTCACTTCCCTATTTCCATCAGTATATCTATGTCCCCAGTCTGCAGATTTACAGATTGGAGTTACATTGTTGGAAACCAATAACATACATGCTCAAAAAAAACTCGGCAGTCTTTGATACTGTAACTTCATTATTACAGTGCCAAACTCCAGTTCTAACATAGCTTCTAGGCACTGCCAGAGCAGGAAAGGTATACATTGTGCAGAAATTCACACTGGTTTGTCAATGTGCATGACAAAGAAGTTGTTTCACTGCACGCCTCCGGTTGTAAATAATAGAAAAATACAACAAGCATGGCTGCTGGATGTTTCCTGCTTGTCCTTGTAAACAGAACTATTTTGACCTGTAGTAATAATGCAGAATTTTTCAGTTTTCAATGGAAATAAACTTTGAAGTAGTAAATTTTTTGTTGTTGTTCATAAACTCTTTTTTCTGCAGTATTATTTTCTGTATGTAACTGTGTTTTAATGTACTAAACTGGAATCTGGCCAAGGCAAAATCAGGGCTGGTTCCTGACCTGAAAATTTTACTTTCAATAATACAAGTATGTTTTATTAAGAACATCAAGAAGTTGCCACCCCTTGCAGTGAAGAAGATTCTTATTTCCATCTATGGTTGGTAATTTCTGTTTCCTCCTTCACTGCATGTAGCTTCCCTGAGACAATCATTATAAAGATAGGCATTAACTAAAAAAGTTCTCCTCAGCTGGAGTGTTCTATGCTATTAGGTTTGCACTGTGGGAAGTGCTAACCTGTATAAATGTTTGCACCTGTAATCTGAGTGTGTTTGTTCTGCATTCTGAAAGTACTTCAATCTTGGGCATCCAAGATCTGAATTTTCATGTATTTGTTTCTTCTTTCTGTCTAAAATGTGCATCATGTTGATATGTTCTCCTTCTTTATTCCCTGCTTTATAATATACATATAAAAAACAACAAAAATCAGGATTTTGCTCTTACTTTGGATGGTTTTAAACTTGATATCTCTCGTGCTAATTCAACAAGGAACTGAGAAAGCCACAGCTTATAAACCATTTGTTACAATGGGTCTTCAACTGGGAGACTTACATATTTTAAAAAGTTCATAAATGTTATATATTCTTGTTGGTAATATAGTAATTCAAGTAATTCAAGTAATTCCTTGAAAAGTATTAACTTAATATTTAATGTAATGTTTAAAATAAAATCCAAAACTGTGTAATTTCTGGAATGTTTTAAAATTGCCTTAGTCTAAACCCAGATGTTAAAATGCTAAAGATAACTCCTGCTATTACTCTGCTGCTTGGTTTAAAAACTATTAGCCCCTCTCCTCAAAAG
Source organism: Thryothorus ludovicianus (assembly GCA_013397245.1). Taxonomy (NCBI): domain Eukaryota; kingdom Metazoa; phylum Chordata; class Aves; order Passeriformes; family Certhiidae; genus Thryothorus; species Thryothorus ludovicianus. The sequence goes on along the minus strand of VZTB01003114.1, from coordinate 32,872 downwards.
TGTTAGATAGTAGCAGAGAATGAGTATGCAATCCATGTTGCAAGTACCTTAGGATTTTTTTCCAGTGTATCTTCAGTCTGGTAGAGCATAACCTCCTGTCCTGAGGCTGTCAGATTAACCCACACCTGTAGACAGGGATAAGGAAAGATTTCCTCATCCTCTGAGTCTTCACTGTTTGGGCAGAAAACTTTGTCCTTGATGTTGGTTTTGAGTACCTTGCACACAGTTTCTGTTGTCCAAACACTACAAAAACAAAACAAAAGGTATCCCTTTGAAGCTCATCAGAAGCATCTGTTGTGAGTTGCATGTGAAAATACATCTGTGTGTGGTGGCTTGGCTGGAGTTCATAGCTGCTTCATCCTGCCATGATGAACTGTGCCCACCCTGAATCTGTGGTGGCACCTGGAAGGGCAACCATAGCAAGTAAATTTGGGAAAGCATTTTTGTTGGTTTTGCTGTTGTTTTTTATACATTCTTTGGTTTTCAGATAGATCCTGACCTCTCCATCTGTAACCAGTTTCATGTTATTCAAGAAAGAAAAACTGCTATGGATTTTAAAGTTTGGTAGTAAAGACCTGGAATGCAGTACACTTCATGTCTCAGAAATATTTTGACTGTTTTAATTCAATAAGCCTCAGAACTCAGATCACTATACATGTTTTCCCCCACTTCTCTTTTTCTTTACTGAATGGGCCTCTTGCATAAATAAGTAGCAGGATTTTGTCTGGAAAAAGTTAATTTTTGCTGTTGCTTATCTATTTTTCTTAAGAGATATGTTTCCATTATAGATAACACATTAAATTTTGCTCACAGTAGTGCACTTTGGTGGCAAAGAAAGTCAAGAAACAGTCTCACTCCAGTTCTTATGAAACTACTCTTGATAACGTATCTGTCTTTTGTAATGTAATCTGGAGGCAGGAAAATAAATATGTGAATTACTCTGTTTTAAAGAGACTATATTTCAAATAGTTCGGAGATTAAAGGTGCTCAAGCAATAAGAATGATGTGGATGTCCTCGCTTTCTCTGTCAAAATCTTGAAATATGAACAAGTGAGCTGTACTCTTTGTCTTGTTAATTTGATATTTTGCAAATTGATCTTGTGTGTTTAGGCAGAACTTGCAAAATTAAATAAAAGGGTGGGCATTAGTATTCAGCATTCATTATGTTCCGTAATATTTGGTGTGGCACACTGTGTTGTTGAAGGTGCTAGTTTCTTATGATGGTTAATTTGGAAGTAAGATACAGATTCTTGAGTGAACAATTTTACCCTGAGTTCTGCTGCTCAAGTTTTATTAAACATGACATGCTCCTGCCCATGAAAGAGCTTTTTTGAACTGTTTTTATTTATGCAAGACTTGACTTCTTATTGTCAAGCTTTGATAAACATGGTTGGCTTTTTGATTCTACAGAAAATGTTTCAATTTAGTCTGTTTTGTTTGGCTCTGAGGAGAGTAATTTCCTCTTCTTTGTGTTTGCTTGTGCCTGATTAATTCTTGGCAGTTTTTTTCCTCTTCTGTCTTAAATCCTTATGAGCTCTTTGAGAGCTCTTCGTTTGATGTACAATGTACTTACCTATATTTTATCACTGTTTTAGTTATTGTATATGATGCTAACAGGTAAAAGTATATCTTTATTTCAATAACAAATGGCTTTTATTACCTCTTAGTGTAAAATGGCACAATGGTGATCCCAATAAAAAAGTACATCATCATGGAGCATGCAACCATTCCCAGTCCCAGGCAGAGGGCTCTCGTCTCTCCTCGCTTTTGTGCAGTCACCAGCTTCTTTCCCAGCATGATTTAGAGTTGTGAAACTTGAACCTCTTTTTGGTGCAAAATAAAATACAGAAAAGAAAGGGAAAGCATGACAGTTATTGTAGTTATGTATCAATATAATGTAATAGATGGATGAAAAGCCCAATTTTTGCAAAAACTAGAACTAGAACAACCCTGCTGTGTTTTTTGTAATAGTTACTCCTCTTTTTCTTTTTAAATTTAATGTGTAGTACCTTAAGAAATGTGTGTGTGTCTGTCTAACCAGGGGGTTAGAGGGGAAAACCTGATAACTTCTGGGGAGAATTCTTTTAAAAGTCCAATTGTTCTCAGCCTTAATTCAGTCTGTTTTATGTTGCAGCTACTCTTAAGTTAGAGTTGTTTTGCTGTGTATTGGTAAAGGCTGTGTGAAGGGAAAACCTTACCAGAGTAGAAATATTTTTCACATTATGTCTTTTCTTCTGGAGTAGTTTGAAATACGGTTCGTTTATATCAAAAAAAACTTAAATTGGTTAAAAATTATCATTTGAGATTTCTGGCTTCTGCATGTTTGCTTGGCCTTGTCCATTCAGAGGTGCTCCAAACCTGCTGTCCAAGGAGTGTTTGAGTAACTCTAGGGAATTAACTCTTGGGCAGAGCTGTCTGAACCTGAGCTCAGACAGCTGACTGGCATTAGCCCCTCCACCCCCTTGACAAAGAGCATTTTACATGATCCACTATAAATTATCCATAATGTTTTGTTGAAGAGAATCTGGAAATTATTGCCATGAGTCCATATGCCATTAAATCATTATGAGCAACATAGGTTTCTATAGAAATAGTCCAGAATTTCCAATGCAAGTTCAACCCATAACCAGTATCTGCTGCACTGATAACTGTGATTTCTGATGTTTGTGGGTTGTTGTTTTTTCATGAAAACATGGCAAAAGCTGTTTTTATGGAAATGACAAGACTGGCAAGATTTGTGTGGGCTTTTTGGAGATAAGAATTGAAAACTGAGCAGAACGAGAAAAGGGAAATGTTACATTCATGCTGAATAATTTTCCCTTTTTCCTCTGCAGAAGGTAGTGATGTACAGCTTTAGGCAGTGCATTTTCAGGATTTTAGTCTCAGGTGTGTGCAGCTTTTTAGTGTTTATCCTTACTGGCTGGCCTTCAGGATGGCATAGTTCTTGCCTAAATCTGCCTGTGTTCAGACTTTTATACAGTGTAAGACAAGCACAAACCAAAGTTGGCAAATAGGCTCCTCGGGATATCTGTGAGCAGATGGTCTCCAGCTGCGACAGGCTAGCACAGCTGTGACTAAAAGCAGGGGACCATACTGAATTTGGTGAAAAATGAGATAGCCCTCAAAGCTATGAGCATCAGCTCTTACAGAAAGAAATGGAAACATATTTTGAATGTTCTTTCCTTACCTGCTGCTTCTGGTTTTCACTGGCCTCACTTTGACTGTTTAGTGATCAAAGGGAAAAGGTATTTGAAAATTAACATCCTGCTGTTTTAAGACTGCTATAACACTTGAATGTTGGTTCTATTAGCAATAAAAATATAGATGTCTGTGGACAGTAAAACAGCTTTGGTCATTTAACAGAACTTGCAGTTAGTTGCAGATTTTAAGCATATATTTTGAAGTTGGTAGTACATGATATCATCAAAGTGGAAGGCTGTTTTTAGGTGTCCCTAGAAACTAAACAACTTATTTTAGAATACCGAATTTTGTCCACTTTCATATTTAAGTCTATTCTAAATAAAACATCCACATCCACTATGAATTTTGCATAGAGCCTTTTGTAAAGAACTCTTTTTCTGATGATCACATATAATTCACTGGCATTGTAAGAAGCATCTCAATTTGAAAATTGCCATAGATTAACTTTCCCTGTTTACTGCCATTTAATACAGAATGTGAGCTAATGCCTTTAAGTGAGGCTGTACTGGGTTTTGCTTGGTCAGTGGGGCTGTAGGTAGAAGACATGGTATCAAATGCTCCCAGCATGTTCATGCTGCACCTGCATACTCACATGTAACTACGGGGAGAGGCTCATGCAGCAGGGAAACTTGCACAGTAAATGTTAGTGACTGTTCCTTGGAACCTTCCATAATTTCTTTTAGTTTGGAAAATGAGAAATAACACTTTAAAAAACTAAAGAACTGCAAAGTACTTAGAAAATTGGAACACTGTGCAACACAGTTCCCTAATACCAATTGTTATTAAGCTGGCTCTCCTTACCCTATTGTGCAGCTTGGTCAGAGGGGCAAGTGGAATAAAGGAACATCATCAGCCCTGGAGTACAGGCCTTGAGACCAAGTGGTACTGGAGTAGCAGGTCCTTATAGCATGACAGGGAGATAATGATAGATGGATAAAAACCTGTGTTATTAGCAAGAAATTATTACATACAATAACTGATTAATCTTTAATTTTCTGTGAGAAATTGACAACATGAAAGACTGGTACTGCCACTGTGACTTGTGGAAAAACTTTTTGTGTCCTAGAGCTGTTAACATTTTGAATTTTGATGAACCATAATGTTTACAGAGCTATCCCATTTACACTGAGAAAACTGGGTTAATCAACCCCTTTGTTACATGGAAAATGAGAACTGTGGTACTATTAACCAAAGAATTAATAAGAAATCTAATTACCCCAAAAGTCTGTTTGAATACCAGCCACATGGGTGTATCACTAAACTCATCCTCCTAATAATCTAAAACTAGCAGATCACCTCTTTAATACACAAAAGGAAAATTGGAAAATTGGAGAAATTAGAAATTTTTCTCTAGTGGCCCAGAGGTTCAATGCATCGTTGTTGCCCATCCTGACACTGGAGAGACTTCCTGACCCTTGCTCTCTGCAAGGGCTGCTAAGTGATGCTGTTTACCTTTGCTCCCCCAGTTCAGGTAACTGCTCACCCCAAAAGGAAAAAGGACATGTATATTATGCAGAGACTGTTAACAAGAAAGTTTCATCTAAAAATATCACCCCGAGTGCTTCAACTGACATAAAAAAAACCAGCTGGGTCTTCAGGCAATGTAAAACAAGGGTGCTTGCATCATTGTTGTGTTGCTGTAGCAAATTTGCTGTAAATGTCTTCTCTAAAACTGAAATATTCATTTTCTGGTGCATTTTTTTCTGCTTTCAAATGTAGAAGACCAGAAAAGTCTGTAACACAATTTCATGCATGTGCAGAAAAATTTAGGAGGAAACACAGGACTGCAAAGAAAACATGTTTGTTTTTTTTTTTTATTTCTTACATAAATATTCCTATGTACTACTGCTGAAAATCCTTAATTTCCTGGCTCTCAAGACAAAACAAAGTTGCATACATATAGAAAAACATATTTACTTGGAATTTCTTCATTGTTTTAAAGGTTAATTTTTTGAGATTAAAAGAATCTTTGCTCTCTATATATATATTAGAAGGAGTGTTGAAATAGCTGATTTAGTGTTTCCTCTGAAAAAACATTAAATCTTTTAAAATTAGACACTGCAGAAGACCTGATTGGCCCAGGAAGTCTGAGTAAAATAGAATTGGAAGGTGTTGAAGTGTACAAAGCAAGGCTTAGTCCAGCCTTCAAGAGAAAATGTAAATGTATTTTTGTACTGCAGATTTTATGTGGTGGTTCCATACTTATTAGGAAGGTTTAAACTGAAAATGTTCTGAAAATGTTCCCTCTGCCTAATCTTCTTCAATCCAGTTAAATTATACAGTACATTAGCTGTGCAATTTTGATGTATAATAATTACATTCATAGCTGCTAGTGATAATCTTAGGGATGCCATTCGTTCATGTTTTGAATAGTCCCCTGTTTTAATTATAAGGATATATGATACTTGGCGGGAAGCCTCTACCTTCTCCTACTCTCCCATCTTTTGAGGAGTTTCCAGTGGTGTGACCTCTCTGAGTTCAGATGGGACTGCTCTCTCAAGCTGTTCCAGACTGCTCTTAATTTGGGTAAGGTATGAGTAGAACTGATGAATTTATCTCGCTTGCAGAAGAAAGGCTGCTGAATTCCTCTCTTGAATTTAAGTTGGGAATGAATATTAACCGTGAGGTAGTGTTGTGATTTTTTGGTTTACTTTTTCTTTGAGCTGACTTATTCCACATTATATAGTGAATCTCCAGTGAACAGTTATATATTGCTTTCAGATGAATATTGTGTTCTAATACAGCATCATACCAAGAAGAGTGATGCAAGTCTTCTACATCTCTAAAGTGATGAGGACTTTTTAAATAGGCTTGTACCTTTTGGCCTCTAGTGCTTCTTCATTGCAAAACAGCTATTTGTTTTCTCCTGTCACATGCCAACTGAAGCCACTTTGTTTTAGTCTCAAAACGCCTTGTACAGACAAAATAAAAATTGCCAGCTTTGCTGGATTTGTAAGAGGAGCACAGTACTTGGTGACAGTTCATTGGCCAAATGCTTTTTGTGACAACCAGTAGGCAAAGTTTTGGATTTATAAATATGAGCTCTGTACTGGTTATATTACTGGAACAGAGCTCGTATTTACATACTTAGGACTGTCTCTAGGTAGAGCTGGATCATTTGGACTTGTTTGTCTGTTTTTCCATGGCTGTTTCAACACTGCTTAGATTATTTCTTTGTGTTTCAATCCTATGCTTATAATTTTCTCATCTGCTGCCCCACCACTTACAACAAGCTGTAGTCAAAACTGCATTTCTGTTAGCACTATCTTTCCCTTTCCCCATTGTTTCATCCTCTTAGCACTTGCAGGCATTTCTTGCTGGTACTGGGGAAATGCTGTGGCCAGGGAAGACCAGTTTATTTCATTACTTAATAAGTTTTCTGTGAGTCTGGGACTACAAATACTGTGTGTTACAGAATGAGGTGTTGCTTAGCCTCTATGGAAAAGTGCAGAGAAAAATTTCTCATGTAGTTGTTTTGGAAACTCAAAACAGCAATATTTTGACTGTGTAACATAATACAACTATTTATTTTATGAAATATGCTGTATCATTCTGCTTTACTACTGAGCTGTTTACTGGATATGCCACTAGAATGAACTAAAGTTAGCTTTTTTAATTGTCTAAAAATATATGCAGTTGTTTAAGACAAATTCTATTAGCTTTTAAACATGGTATTTCTTAAAAAAAGGAAAATGGAGGAAGAAAAGACAAGTTACTTGCTCAGTTCAGCTATTCTGAAACCTTTCTAGTATACTTTTTCCTTTGATTCTGTGCTGCAGAGAGCTGCACAGAAGGAATCATTTTAAGAGCAGATTTTTGGGAAGCCTTCGAGAGTTCATGTGCCTGGTTCCTCTCTAACTTAGGGATAGGTAAGCACAACCTCAGTAGTAATGCTGAACACATAAAGTCATGAAACTTCTAAGAGCAAAGACATTTACCATTAAAATGAATAAGAACTATGGTCTTATATGAGCTACAGACTCTTAATTTGTGAAAACATTATTGTTGCCTTTTCTAACAGTTGTGAAGAATGATCAGATTGCATCCAGATATAAAAGAGAGAACTCAGTCTGCATGCTACAGAAATGTTATCTGAGCTCTCCTCCATTGTGCTGCAGAGATAAGAAAGCCTTTTTCTTTCCAAGACACTGTACTTTTAAAACCATAAAGTTATCACATGATCCGAAGGAAAAGCAGTTTTTTAGAGAGGTACTCACAGTTTTTGATGAAATACTGCTTTCTCTGATGAAAAAAGTCTGTTACGTGACAGACTTGGGATAGTAGAGGAGCTCAGAGCTGAAAGGGATCTTTTTTTTTCCTTTCCTGCACTTCTCTAGGTTTGCTTTGCTGTGGCTGAACTCCTAACTTAGTTCCCCTGTTACAAGGCCTTTTGTAACCATAAATGGTAAGGTATGAAAGAGCACTGTCTTTTTGGAAATTGATTGCTGGGAACCAGGAAGCCACAATACTAAGACTGAGCTTTCTCATACACTAGAGCCCCTATACCACACATTCTGGTACGTTAGTGTTAAACTATGGGCATACTCTATTTGTACAACTCTTTCAGTTTAGAAATCTGAGAGATCTTTAGGGTGAGATGTAAGGAATTGAACTGTATTGATGACCAGTGGTATTAATTCTTAATAACCTAAGCCATTACCAGCTGTGTGGAAATGCTTTTATTGCCACTGTTTTCAGTGAGTTTGGATGCAACAGGTGCTAAAATTTTGACTGTACATCAGAGCCTTAGAGATAAGAACATCCAGCATGCCACAGGTGCATAAGTGTTTAGCATGTTCCTCTAGCCAAAAAGCCAAGGCTATTTTTGGGACATATAAACAGATAACACCTAATACAGAGCTTCAGGAAAGAGCTATTTCTAAAAGTTATTTTTAAGAGGAAAACTCTATTATTGGGACTCTAAAGGTATTTAAATGAGTTAATCCAGTAGAGTCATTAGGAGAGCACTGTAAACAAGAGTAGGATATTTTTCCCTCCCTCCCTGCTTTTAGTTATCTCATAATTAGTTCTTTCAATTTAAGCTGTTCTTCTAAACTTGCTTTTGGTAATAGATTTGAAGCTGACAAGCCCAGAATGTTCATGCTGTCTGAAGATAACTGATGAATTTCCATTAGTAGGACCTTTTTTGTAGTATTACAGAAGCAGAAGAGAGCACAAAAAGCTAACCTGAATTTAGATAACTGTCTGGTACACATTTACAGCTAAGTAAGAGGAAGTCTGCTACTATCATCTAGATTGGGAAGATTTATTATCATTGTAATTGTATAATACTTGAGAAGCGATACAGAGAAATTTTTAAATTGACATTTGAAGTTTGATAAAAAAGAGTGTTGGGGGTTGGGCTCCTTTCTTGTAGAATTTTTTCCCATAAGAGTTGCTAGGAAGCTGATTGCTGGGTGCTTATGGGCACTTACAAGTACTTGGAAGAGACAAAGGAGGTAACTCTCAGAGAGAGGGTGGCACCAACTACACCTCTCTCTTGGGAGCTCAGAGAGAACTGAGGAGGGCAGTCTGACTCGGGTGAGATCTCACCAGACCTCACCTGGAGCTGAGCTCGGAGTGACTTTCGTGGGTCCCCCAGGAATTCAGACCCTGGTCTCTCCCTGCCCTTCTGGGAGCTGCTGCCCCATCGCCCTGTACCCACGGCTGCTTTGGTTTTACTCTGAGTTTCTCCATGCCATTTCTCCTACCTGCTGGGACGGTTTTCTACAGCTCCAGCTACTGCTGC
>VZTB01003114.1:719-23164 GCA_013397245.1 Thryothorus ludovicianus | reverse complement strand
GGCTAGAGTTTCTTTTGTCCTTTTCTCTTCTTCTGAGTATTCAGGTAGTGCTCATCTCTGTTCAGGGTCCGAAGAATAAGCCGATATTGCTGTGTCCGCGGTGTGATTTAAATATCTAAACAGTCTTCGGTCCAGTGTCTGGAGTTCCAGGATTTGTGTCTCCTCTTGGACTAGCTGCACCTGGATAGATAGAAGTCTCCTCTGGGGAAAGCCTTTGTATGTGAATCCTCTGCTTTTAAAATTTTAAATCTATACCTGGGAAGATACAGATCTTCTCTGGGGGACATCCTTACATGTGAATCCCAGTTTCCCAGAATGATACCATTCCCTGTTCACCTGAATGATTACTGCTGTGCTCGTGGTAGTTATTGGGTACTTATGTGAGGTGATTTAGTTGTAAATTAAAGCTGGCTTTCAGCAACCTCCCTGTGAAATCTTTTTACAACTTTTATTATTTTCACCCAAGTGTAAGCTCAAATATACTAATCCATTTCATAATCCCAATGTGAGATACTTATATGAACAAATTTGATAGACTACATCTATTACAGAAAGATTCCTGCAGGCCTACCTACCTTCAAACTAAGACAAGAGCCTTATGAACAGAAGTTATTTCCAGATAAAACAGGATCTGATTGAGTGGAGTTTTTATCAATTTGATGATTAGTAATCAAGACTGGATATTTGAAAGAGTGAGTCTCTGTTGGCTCAAGGAGACTACAGGAATAGTAAGGCTTTTAATGAGGAATTCATTGTAAGTGATTTTTGGGTTCTGTGGTTGAGGATTCAAAGTTGAATACAAGTTAAGCTGTGCTGAATGAAATGAATGAATCTTCAAATTGATGGTTAGTCTTCTGTCTCCTCTCCCTGCACACCTTAATCCCAATGGCCAAAATAGATTTCATTAGAGCAATAATTTCCCATAATTCTTTTAAAAAGCAGAAATGCTTCAACTTGGAAAATCTTGCCATATCTGTAAATTAGTGAACTGGCTGCACTTAAAATTACCAGCCACCAGAACTGCAAGAAGCTATCTGACAAATTAAAGGGAATTAAGATATATTTATGTGGACTTATTTTTCCTGTAAAGTGATAATGGAAGAAAAATCATGTGAGAGAAGATATGTGGCTCTGAAAAAGACATTGTGTTGACGTATGCATACAAGGATTGTAGCTTTTGCTTTGTAAATAAAAGTATGAGGAGACTGTAAACTTTTCAGCAATGGCAGGGAACAAGAGGTTCTGTTGTTTACTTGCTGTACTACTCTACAGTGAGCACTCACTGTTGTCCTTTGGTGACCATCTGTATTGCAGTGTTTTGTTCCAGCCCCTTCTGCCCCTCATGACCTGCCATTGCAGGGATCATGTTGGTTCAGAGAATGCTTAACCCTCCCAAAGAATCTATCTGACTTCACTGGGATGCTGAAACTTCAAGGGAGTCTGGTTTGACTGCACATACTACTGAATGATTTGTTCTTGTCCTGTCACAAGGATAATTCACTCTTTGCAGGTGACCTGTTCCACAGAAGGCTGTCCTGTGCAACAGGGGGTTCTTGCTGGAAATCTGAGTCAGATTATATAAATAATGTCTGTAGTCAAACAAGTTTTGTGAATTTGCAAACTCTGAACTCCCTTTTGACTCCAATGTGAAAAGCAGTTCAGGTGTTAGAAGGTGGGAAAGGGAAAAAAAAATAAAGAAGCTATAAAGTTACTCCAAACTCCTTATTCAGTTCTTTTAAGCTGATATTCCATAAGGGTTGTTTTCACATTAGGACATAAGAAAAACTCACTGGATATGAAATAAAGTAAATTTAAGAAGTACTGTCATTTTATTTCCAGGACTCTGATGCTTCTAAAGAATCACTAAGCTGTGAAATGAACACAGTTGTTTGGGTCTTCAGAGAGCCCTGCAAAGTTATTAGCTCCCCCTTCCTAATTGAAGCATATTCATAGTGTTATACATTGTCACAATTAATGGCCTTCATAAAAAGAAGCTGTGGCTCTTGAACAAGGAACAGTCACATTTTGAAAACTATATGAGTCAGGAGCACAATGTGCTAAATGTTGGCATGCCTACAAGCACAGGCAAAGTTTATGACTGGCTGCTTCCTTTCAAGTCAACAAACTGCTGGATTTGTTGTTAACTCACCAATTTCATGAGGGTTGAAGGTATTTTCAGAACATTTTTTACACAGATACTTTACCCTGAATTTTGAATGATTTGTTTAGCTTCCAGCTTAAAAGTGTGGTGGCTGTGAAGTTCTGATGACTGTGGAAGGTAGCTATCCTTGATGAGCCTGCCCATGTCATACCTGCAGTAAAGCATCACTGCTGTTATTCTGCTTAAAAGTTACTGAGATTCTCTAACTACTGTGTCTTGAAACTGAAGTTAGAGAGGATATGTAACTGCTTCATCCAACCATCTGTGGGTACATAGTGCTTTCAGAAAAAAGGGGCATGGTTTTCAGTCAGAAAGTGTCTATGTGCTTTCTCAGTCTGGATCTTGCATGTGAATTCTTAATGATGTTATTCCAGGTAGAGAGTCCTCAATGTTAAAAAAAAATAAATCTAACCACCACCAAAAAAAAAACCCTAACCCACAAAACTTATAAACCCAAACAAACTCACAACACGAAGTGAACTTAGAACTGTGGATTTAGAAGTATTACACAATATTATTGTTTATCCTTATTTTATTAGAGGTGCTCAAGGTGATAACTACTTTTGCCTAGCAAGGGAGAGGTGATCAGCCAACTGGCTTTGGAGAGTTTCTGCCCTGTACTATGCCCAGTTTGTAGACAGAAGTTCAAGGGAGGCATGGAGGTTGCTCCAAGACAATGCCCTCTTCCACCTTACTCCTTTTATCTGCCACTGTGACTGGTGCTATCTTACTCTTACAAGCTGAGCTGTATCAACAGAAAAGTAGCAGGCAAACCTGAATAACAATTTTTCAGCATAGTCAGAAATTGGGGTTGTCGGATTTTGTCTGAGGGTGTATTTTATCTGAGGGTGTTGGAAACAATACATATTTTATTCTAAATTTTTATTTTGTATCTCTAGTTAGGCTTGACTTGACTTTGCCTTGGGGAAAGGAATTTTCTTCCGTTTTTTTTAAAAGATGTAGAATCACTCTAAGGAGATGGGTTTAACATGCCAACAGACTGGGAGTAGCCCAAAGATACCCAGATAAATAAAAGGCCATCAATGGAACACATTGGTGGCTATCTACAAATATATATCCTCAGATGCAACCTCTGGAAGACCTGGAGACCTCTGATCTGGAAAACACTGATTAGAAAATGGAAGAATGAGGACCTAATTAGCATCAGAAGGCAAGGAGATTTGTACCCAAGGGAAAATTGAATACTGGGGGTTGTTCAACTCTGGACCAATGAACTTTGAAACAGTGTATGTTTATAGTGCTAGAGGATTTTGTCATGAATAAAGGGCCAGGTGACCGACTCCTGTATGATGCCTTTATTAAGAGTCAGCTCTGGGTGGGGAGCCAGAGGGGATGAACACAGCCCCACTGCTCCCAGGAACAGCATGTAGGAGGAGGTATTCAGCTTTGCCAGGCATCAGAGCTGGGACTTCCATCCTCACAGAAGTTGCCAGGAAGACGCCTGTTGCCTCATTGTCCAGGGACCCCATTCCAGTCTGATCATATTTCAGTTATGGTGACACTATCCAGACTGTAAATGTGAAATAGCAGAGTAGTCCTGCATCCTGGCTGCCAAGATACGTCCTTTTTTAGTCTTCTGTTATATGTTGGCTCGTTGTTTTTAGGAGTTTTTGTCTACCCATAGTACCTAATGCCCACTTATTTACATATGTTAATGTACGCAGTCCTGGGCACTGCATTGGGTGAGACCAGTGGAGGACATTCTTGACATTCCAGACTGAAGGTAGTAGGGATACAAGATAAGATGGGACAATTAGGGGAATTTAACAATTAACAAGAACTTTTAACAACCAAGTAACAAGTAAAAAAAATAACATTGACCAACTTTACTAAACAAATGAAAACCAAAAATATACTGTGTGTTTATTCATCATAGGTTTTATTTTCTCCCTCATTTTCAGTGACAGTAGTGTTCAACAGTTCAGGAATAAGCATTTGTGTCTGGACAACAGTGGTCCAGTGATCCGAATCCCCTCAGCACATAGCACTGAGTTCACCCTTTCAATACTTTTGACTTCTCAGATTGTCAGAGAGGCAACAGTCTTGTGATTCCCTCCCAGATCTGCTGCTGCTGCAGTTCCTAGGCATTTAAATTATTAATATAGCTATTAATACAGAGTTGCCAATGAATAAAAGTAGCTCTGTGCATTTTTCCTCTATCAGTTTTCAGTTGAGAAGTTCAAGTCTGATAGAATACACACTATCCCTCTTTCCTGCTCTACATTATGATCAAAATTTAATATGGGAAATGTAGATTAATTTGTCATTAACAGTTAGCTACATATGTTGCTCGAGGGCCAGTGGACATTCAGCTTCTAATTGCTGCTTATTTTGCAGTTCAGCTCAATTGTTTCTGCTGTTTTCATAAAACAAATCTACTGAAAGCAAATTGTATCCTCATTAGGACTAATTAAGAGTTGCCTTCTTGTAAAATAACTTCATGTGAGGCTTTGAATAGAGTAATACTAAAATTTTATTCAGCTGCAGCTACAGGGGAAGTAGGAGCTGAAAACAATCATGTCTTAGTACTGATTCTTATAACCTGTTTTCTGAGGAAATATTGTCCCAGGATTCCTCTGGTGACTTTAGTTACCTTAGAGCAGAGACATTAGCTAGAGCAGGCCTGTATGAATGAGACTGGAAGGGACACAGCTGTAAATTGATGCTGTGTCTGCAGTTCAGGCAATTTTGCAGTGGCAAGTTTTCCTGAGGAACACTGTAGGTCCCACAGCTTTCCTATGTGAAAAATGAAGTTCACTTTCTTGGTATAATTTAAATGGTTTAATAAAAGACAATAAGGATAAGGCAATAAAGCAAAAATTATGGCCAGGTGTCTCTGGCAGTGAGCCAAGAGCACACCCTAACTTAAAACCCTTCTTTAAATGTACCAGCATGTTACATATTCATAGACCCTCCTGCATTCCTTTGAGTTCCTACTCCCTTTTTTCATTTAATTTTATTTCTTTTGGTGGTTCTAGTTGGTCACTGATCTTCTGATAACAGATGATCAATAAAATTCCTTCCCTAGGGTCTGGTATCTGTCAGCTCTTCTTCATCCAGATAGGGTAATCCAAGAATTTGAAGAATTTCCTGATTATCTTTTTTTTGTAACGCCGAGATAGTTACAAAAGCTCTTTTACATCAAACTACTATTTCTAAGTTTTGTTAATAGTAGAAATAAAAGAAACTGTACTAATATAGCAAAGTTTTTCTACATTATACATATAGCATTCCTTTTAATTCCTTGCAAAAAGTCAGCTTTATAATATGTATTTATAACACTCAGCCACAGGTTGAAACAAAAGGAAATAATAGCAATGAGAAATTTTGTTTGCTGTGTCCTTTTTCCTGGCACCAAGTAACACATTCATCTGCATACAGGTCCTTGGAAAGCCTTAACAGTGCAGGAGTAAGATACCACCAGCTGTTTTGTTCTTCCTGATATTTCTTGCAGTGGCTGGTGTAAAAGGACGCTTTCTAAGCATGAAGGCAGCTTGGCAATGGGGGCAAAAGAAATGCCCAGATGAGCAGTCTTGCTCTTTAAAAACTGAAAAGTAGCTGTGTTTAGTTTTCTCTTTGGGCTTCCCAGGACTAAGAGAATTGGGATTAAGTGTAGATTTCAGAGTGCTGTCTGGCATGAGGTGTCCCTGCTTCATCTGCATCTAGAAAGGATTGCCTGCTAAGGAAAAGTTAAGCATGGTTTACTTGCAATGCTGATATAATCTGTACATAGATCAGTCAAAGGTATCATTCATGTCTTAAAAATGTGTGCAGAATTTTGTGTACCCTTGAGACAGTTTTTGTGACCCAGAAGACAGTTCTGCATTGAATCCTTGCCATGGACATACCCTGTGGCTTTGTCCATGCAGGCAGCCATGCAGTCATCACTCAGAATCTGCACCTTTATACTGAGACAAACAAGAACAGATTTTGGATTTATAGCTTCTTCTTTTAATTCCTGAAACAAGTAGGTACTCGGTTTTGAAGTTGATAGTTTGCAGCTCAAGAGAAAATGTTGTTTGTAAAACTAACGACTCAAGGAAATAGTACAAGGAAAATGTCAGTTTAAGGAGTGGGTGGAATGAAGAAAAAAGGCAGTCAAGCTTTTCCCTCTTATTCTGGTATCTTTTCTAACTGAAGTGTCTGTTCCAAACATTGCTGAAGCATGCTTAAGCCAATTTCCAACCTCCTTGTGTCTTATTTACTGTTTCTCAGAAACACATGAATCACCCTGAATGAGAGAAAAAGCTATTGCATCAAGCTTGTGGGTTACCAAAACTACTGAGCTCATATGGAGAAACAGGATTTAGGCAAACAAAATTATTTATGTGATTGTTCCTCACCGTGATAATTCCAGGATGTGCTTCTGGTTTTGGTCCCAACACCACAGTGATTTCAGAGAAGCCATGATTAGGGCTATGAAAAGGCTTTTTCAGTTTCACAGCTGTAACTAGGGTTGTCAAACGGGGAATAATCTTTTGACTGGAGCAAAATGTAATTTTTGTATTTTATCTGCCAAATATATTGCTGGAAAGAAATTTTTTCTTTTAATAGGAAATTTCCCTTTGTTTCAGCATAGAAGTTTTTATTGTGGACTTGTATAGAACAAATGATAGCAATAAAATGAACCATTTGGAAATGGAAATTGCCAAGTACTTCAGGGATTTAACAGCATCCATTTTAGGGAGTGGAAAGATCCAAGTGCCAAGAGAGCTATTTCTGAGTGCGTGAACCCTCCTCTCTTACCTCAAAGACTGTTAAATGGCAGGTGGGAGGCTGTGTTCTCTGTATGTCCTTAGTTACTGAATGTGCTTCTGTATGAAGAAGTCAGTCTTTGTCAGAACAGGGACTGGGACTCAAGAATTTCTTTTCCCAGGTTGGTGCTGTGAATGCAGGTATTGGTGTGAGATAGAGCTGAGTCAGGGTGAGATACCTCCAACTACTTGACATGTCTCTTCAGGTTCCTCGTAATGCTCAATGGGGGGTTCGAGCTAGAATTGGGTGCTGAATTTGACTTAAATGTGATCTTAGAAAACTGAAATTGTATTTTGTAGAGAAACTAGTAGTTCCAGGAAACAAAATTTCTTGGGTGTGTTATAAATTGAGACTACAAAAGGTCGTGGTTCAATTAGAATTTATTAATATAGCAAGTAGAATATGAGCAGAAGCAGCGCTGGGCGACAGGGGAGTCTGCGCTCCACCAACTGCCGCCCCGTAGGTTCGAGGGGTTCCCTTTTTATCCTCCTCTAATTCCCGTGTTCGTGTCACCTTTTCCAGTACTCTGCGCATGCCTCAGCAGTTGCTAGGGGGTCTTTTTCTGCCTTTGGTGGTTGTTGAGGCCGAAGTCAGCCGTCTTCCTCTTGTGCCCTGAGCATGACCTTCTGTTTTTCTCCATTTTTGGTTGTCTTGTTTGTCCCCCTTGCAGGCCTTGCGCAGGTCCTTATTAGGTAGTCATTAGCAATTTCCTCTTTGTCAGCCTTGTGCAAAACATATTTTGGCAAGCATCAGCAATTTCTATACTTAGGTATAACTGTTTTTGCAACGCCAGCATAAACTTGTTACAATTCATGTTTCCCTTAGGTAAATAATATCATACTGATTGTGATACATGTTAAACAATATTATACGTATTACAATTTGGTAAATAATATTATGCATGTTTTCCTTAATAAACAATATTATGCTTATTACAGGTGTGACATAGTGGAATGTGGGAAAACAACTGGGGACCCTGTGGACATGTAACTGGGAATACAATTAGAGACAACTAAAAGTGTTATATTAGCATCTGAACAGGAGTTATAACAGTACAGAAATTATAGGGTAAATCGCACTTGCTGCTCCCTGGATGAAATGCAGTTAGTATGACTTGAAACCTATTCCAGGATGATTACCCATCCACATGCACTCCTGAGGGGGAGACAGCCTAGCCAGACTCTGTGGGAATCTTAAGGGAGGAAGGGAACAGGATAGTATTTTGCAGCTGATAAACCTAATACAAGGGAAAATAAGGGAAGATATCCTACTACTGAGCAAGCAACTGTGGTGAAATCCCTCTTCTTAGATGAACTTGAATCATTAAAGCCTAATAATAATAGTAATGCACCACTCCATCCCAAAGTTCCCTGCCCCTGAGGTTCAACCACCCCTCACTTTGGATGTTCTCTGTGTGACTGCATCTGTAAAAGCAAGAGAATTTTACACCCATAAGTAATAAAGGTATGTGTCTGTCTGACTAGAGTCATTGAAGCTCCACCTCAACACAAAGAAATAATAAAAAAATTCAGATGACAATGGAGAAAAAATTAAGGAAGGCTCCATCAATACTGCTGGGATCAGTTGAGGGGCTGAAGCTGTCTTCTCCCCCATAAAGACGCTTGTTGGGTAAGAATCATACTTTATGCTTGCTGAACATTTTATTTTGAATTAGAGCTCGTCTGTGTATTCCTTCAAGCATATTTCTGCAGTAGACAGTTATCATTGACAATCTTCAAACCTTAACCTGTCACAATTTTATATTAATAATGACTGCTATTCTGTAAAATTTCAGTGTGAATCCTTCCCAGGTGCTGGCAGTCACCAGCAGCAGGGAACACACTCCAATAAAGAGGAAACTCTGGCTGTGCTTTTGGAAGTAAGAGTGGCTTTATTTTGTCTGCTACCATTATTTTATTTATTTATTTTAACTAATCTGCAGGGTGATTAATCTATGGAGAGAACTAGAACAAGTAAATAAAATAAATTTTAAAAATTAACTCTTCCTACATCCTCTTTTGCTTAACTCTGGTGTTACTTGCATTTGTTGTCCATATATCTACTCTGGGCTTGGAGAAAATCACAATTCCAGTGAGTCAAGATTATAGTTGAGAACGCACTTCCCATATCCCAGCTTCTCACTGCTTGATCTGCACACAGCTGAAACAACTTTTCAAAAGGTTGTTTTATCAATAGCTGACTTTACAAGAAGCTGTACTTTCTCCTTGGACTAAGACTGTATAGAAAAAATACTATATTTTCAGAGGTTGAAAGAGTTTATGCTTCATGCTTAGAGAGTCAGTGAAGCTCCTGGTCAGTAACCCTTGCTAAACAGTACGATTCTCTTTTCACATATCGCAAGAAGACCTTGGCAGGTGAGTGCTCTTTTAGGACAATGTTAGACTGTCAGTCTAAGACTGGGTAGATTTTGCTGGCCTCAGCCATTGGACAGATGGCAATGGGAATTATCCAGCACAGTCATGCAATTATTTGTGTGAAAAGGTGATCGCACAGGTCTTGCTTTTCATATTTCAGAGCGGTATGTGACTTGAGAATCGTAGGTGAGCCTGGTCTGGTTGAGTCAGGGAAGGTTCACCTTGAGGATCATTAAAACACTGAATGTTGGATAATCCCTGTGCGGGTGAGCCTGGCTCTTTGCTGGGGGCTATCACAGGGATGTCAGGGGCAGGTTGAGTAGTACTGTCTTTTTTTTAACACTCATTAGTGTTAAACAATGTTTTAACATCAGTGGTCTCTTGGGTATGTAGGTTCTTCTCAAAAGCTTTAACATCCTGACGAATGCAAAAATGCATTCTTCAGTGACTGTTACGTAGACATGGGAGTGTGGAAAGGATGCATATCACTAGAAATGTTCATCTGCTGTGGCCTAATAACGTAGCAACTAATTGCTCTTGTTTGGTTACACAGTGATCCACCTGGACTACCCTTGCTCAGAGGACAGGCAGTGCATGTGAGCTCTGCATGTAGCTTAAGAGATACATGCACTTTTTTCTAAAGAAACATCTCCTTTGTCAATATTTGCAGCATAGAGACTGATCTTCTATCCTAGAGGATTACTGAGTTACCCCCATATCTCTTCATATCTTTGCTCTTTCAGCTGTATATAGATCAGAGTGCATAGACCCAAATGGCAGTTTGCAGCAGCAGTATAGAGGAGATGCTCCTTCATCTGCTCTGGGAGTAGAGCACAACAGTAAAAAGGCTTGTACCTTTCTGACACATAGCAGTACTTGGGCCTAGAGCAGCCCCACGCCATTTGTCCTGGCATGAAAATTCAAATTAAGGAGCTACATATTAAGGAGCTTCTCCTGACCCCATCAACCCGAGTGTTCAGTGAGGAATATATGGAGATGTAAGCAAGAAACACATTCTCATTACTATGCTCCAGGCTCTTAAAGAAGTCATTTAGACACTTCAGCTTGTAGTTGCAGCAGCTTTTGGCATGGTGTTGTACTTAATACCTTCTTTTAATGTTTTATTAGAAGGCAACATTAGTGCACAGTGAAGCATCTAGACTGTTGAAGGGAACAGGGGCATAAAAATCAGAAAGAGCTATCATTATGACAGCAAAAGCAGCAGTTGCTGCCAGCCATTATTAGCTAGAAGACTTGATTTTGGAAACAAATTGTCCCCTACTCTGGGCTAGGGCAGTAGGTTGTGTTCTATTATGTAGGCACTGTATACAGTTTAGTAAAACCTGATGGTAGACAATTTGTTTTGTGGCCACATGGCATGTTACTGTATAATTTTAAGGAAGAAGCTGAAGTCTTATCAGCTTTATTGGAACTTGTTCAATTAGGACTGAATGTATCTTCCCTTACACATAGACTGTGACCTTTATCCCTGCCTACAGAGAAGGGATGTGTTTGTCCTCTCCTGGAAGGACTGGAGCTCCCTTTTCCTCCTGTCCTCCTGTGAAGCAGAATCACCCTAGCCATGTCAGCAAGGAAGCTCCCTTGCTGCCTGACAGTGGTGGTGGCAGGAGGCTGTTGGTTTCTGGGTGCCGGCACGCATTGCCAGCTCATGTCCAGCTTGTCATTCACCTGCCCTCTTAAGTCCTCCTCAGCAGGGCTGCTGTCTGTCTATTCATGCCCCAGCAAGGACTGACACCAGTGTGAGAAATGGAAGTTAATTTTTAAAATTTCAAAGGCTTATTAAATTTTAACAAAATATAACAAAAGACTGAATAAGGAGAAAGAGCAGCGCTGGGAGCAAAGGACTCAACTGCCATGTGCTCATCCACAAAATGGATACTCCACTTTTTATATCCCTAGCCTCTCCCAAAGTCTTGTTAGTCAACCCCTTCTTTGCCATCCATTGGTGGAAATCATCTTCTTACATCTTGATTGGAGATCAGATGTTGCCATAGTAACAAGACAACCCTCCCAAAATATCCTGACTACCAAGGCCATCCCATGACTGTTGCGGTGCGTCTAAGGATACCCTAGATGATTCCCGATGATTCCCCTGCCAGGACTGTCAATCATTCCTCCTTTCCACATCCTGACCCCTGAGGAGTANCCCTTGGGCCAGGAATAAAACCCTGAATCAAAACCCTCCATCAGAATCGGCTCCTTTCCTTCACCCTCGCCTTGAAGCCTCTCAGTGGAAGGTAACCCTGAGCTCCTGCATGCCTGGACTTGTCTCCAAGCCCTCAGCTGTAACATCCTGGTAGCCTGTGGTACCACTGGGGTGAAAACACCACAGTGTTACCACATAGGCAAACAGCGAGGGCCAGCCAGCACAGGCACAACCTCCTGGTAATATTGGACTGGACTCCAATACATGACAACAATACAAGGTGGAGGGGAAAGAGGACTATAGGAGGACATATTACAGTGACATAATTATATATCTACAAAACCTCTCTTAACATACTCATAATATTTTACCCTTAATTGTGAGAGCCAACCATCACATTACTCATCTATAACACTAGGTATTGTCCTACACTAGTGAAAGTAAACGAAGAGAAAATCTAGTTAAAAAAACAGCAGATCTTTCTTCCCTACTGTGAGAGGTCTTTTGAATCACTCTTTGTATGTAATAATTTGCTGGTGGAAATCTGAGACTTCATTATCTCTATTCTGGCTTTACTTTAGTGTCCTTACTCTGGCAGCATCTGTTGAAGTTTAACCCAAACTTTCTTATTTGAAGAACTATTAAGAAGGTTTTCTCAATCACCGATAGTTTGCCAGTTAATCACTGTGGTCTGTTTTCATTCTGATACCTGCCAAGAAAGTGATGAGTTCATACCATGAACAGGTGAAAGAACAAGGAGTGTTGGTGATAGGATTTCTCCCTGGCGAAAAGGTACTTCCTTAAATTCCCTGTTTCTATGCAGATCTGAGTGAGTTGACACAGGCAGGCAAGCAAGACAATCATAAACTTGGAGCTAGAAAGCTAAGAGTAAAATTATTTCCATTACCTTGGGGTATCCTAACCAGGTTATCCCTGAAGCAACTCCTGGGCAGAGGGACACAGGTGGAGATGCAGGCACTGTTAAACACATAGCCTGTAGTGGTATAAACCAGGGCTGACTTAATTGAATCAAGACCACTGATCCTATCGGAGGCTTGGAAGGCTGAGTTAGTAAAACACTGAATGTTTGCAACGGCATTGATTTTTAGTTTTTTTCTTTTTTCCCCTCTCTGAAAGGATGAAAACTGAAGACCTTTCACAGTCCTCAATCAAATTATAGACTTCTGTTGCTGATTTTCCTTGCTATTTTAATTAAATTGCTCCCCTCAAAGGACTGACAGATGTCATTGCAAAGCATCTCTTAAAGATTTTTCAGTCTTGGAACATGGAGAGATCCCAGCTGTCTGGAAGTTGGTGAACATTGTCCCAGTTTTCAAGAAGGGCAAGAAGGAGGACCCTTACTTGGAAATAACGAGTACCATGGGAATGACAGGCCAGTCTCACTTCAGTGCTGAGTAAAGTTATGGAGAAGATTATTCTGGGAGGTGTTGAAAAACACCTGAAAGACATTGTAGTCACTGGTCACAGCCAGCACAGTTTCTTGAGGGGAAAGTCCTGCTTGTCAAACCTGATTTCCTTTGATGACAAGGTAGCCCACCTGCTTAATCAAGGGAAGCCAGCTGATGTAATCTTTTTTAGATTTCAGTAAAGCTTTCAATACTGTCTATCACTGTCTCCTTCTGGACAAAATGTCCAGCATTTAGCTGGATAAACACATCATGGGATGGGTCAGCAGTTGGATCACAGGTCAGGTGCCAAGGATGACAGTGACTGGAGTGACATCAGACCTGTCACTAATGGGGCTCTGCAGGGTTCCATCCTAAGCCCTGTGCTCTTTAGCATCTTCATAAATGGCTTGGATGCAGGACTGGAAGGGATACTGAGCAAGTTCACAGATGATACAAAACAGTGAGGAGCTGTTGACTCCCTCAAAACCAGGGAGGCCCTGCAAAGAGACCTTGACACATCAGAGGGCAGGGCCATCACCAACAGCATAAAGTTCAACAAGGGCAGGAGCTGAATTCTGCATTTGGGATAGGGTAACCCTGGATCTACAGACTGGAGAATGAGATGCTGGAAAGCAGTGCTGAGGAAAGGGTCGTGGGGGCTCTGGTCAATGGGAAGTTGAACATGAGTCAGCATTGTCCTGGGAGCCAGGAGGGACACCCATATCCAGGGGGGCTGGCCCCTCTGCTCTGCACTGGGTCAGCCTCACCCAAAGTATTGTGTGCAGTTTTAGTAACCACAATAGAAAAAAATATTAAGCTGTTAGAGTGTGTCCAAAGGAGGGCAACAAGGATGGGGATGGGCCTTGAGAGGAAGTGCTATGAGGAGCAACTGAGGGCACTTGGTCTATTCATCTGGAGAAGAGGAGACAAAGGGGAGACTCATCACAGTTACAACTTCCTTGTGAGGGGAAGTGGAGGGGCAGGCATTGATCCTCTGTAGTGACCACTGACAGGACCTGAGGGAATGGCCTGAAGTTGTGTCAGGGGAGGTTTAGTTGGATATAGGATAGGGCTTTTCACCCATTCAGTGGCTGGACGCTGGAAAAGACTCTCCAGGGCAGTGATCACAGCACCAGACCTAACACAATTCAAGAAGCATTTGGACAATCCTCTCAGGCATAGGATGTTACTCTTGGAGATGGTTCTGTGCAGGGCCAGGAATTGAACTCAATGATCTTTGTGAATGTGTTCCAACTCGGCATATTCTCTAATTCTATATGTGGAACTACTGAGTATGCAAGCAAATGGCAAGGTCTGCACTGGCAGTGATGTCCCAGCATTCACCAGTTCTGTTAGGCTCAAGGCTGTGGAGTCCAGAGCAAAGGAATCTGTCTGGGATGAGGGCATGGGAAAGTTTGTTTTGATGTAAGCAGCACAGGTGGCATTGTTGCTGATTTAGAGGCTCTCTAAACAGAGACACAGAGCCTAGTTCA
Source organism: Thryothorus ludovicianus (assembly GCA_013397245.1). Classification (NCBI taxonomy): domain Eukaryota; kingdom Metazoa; phylum Chordata; class Aves; order Passeriformes; family Certhiidae; genus Thryothorus; species Thryothorus ludovicianus. The sequence goes on along the minus strand of VZTB01003114.1, from coordinate 8,783 downwards.
GAAAGGAGATGTTTATTCTGTGCAGAGGGTGCAAGGTAAAAGCTTTCCACAGATCAAGCACACCACTTCAAAAACTTTACACTACATGTAGATTTTAGCAAACAAATCACAGTTCATTGGCCACAAGTTACCTAATTCTCTTATTAATCAGTACCCTTCATCTTTTGATTAATTATTATCTTGCTTCTTATCTAATTAGTCCACAAGTTCAGTCTTTCCCTTTTATTGAGTCAATGAGTTTTTTGAGACAGTGGTCTCAATCTTCCACTGCTGGACTCAAGAGGCTGTGAACTGATACCAGTCCCTTGCATTACAAAGGACACAGGAACACAAGTGGCAAGAGACAGCCAGGTGACAAGAGACACAGCAGACAACGATGTCACAACAGAAAGACCCCAGACTATGCAATAAAAGTTCAGGTGGTCTGTTTCTCAGGGCCAAGCTATGGGATCTGTTTCCCTGATAAGGCAAGATGCTGTTTCACAACCCCATTCTCATTCTCTGTAACTCTTTGCGTGAATTGTTAACTATTTCTGACTCTTGAGGTGTCAGCATCAGCATAGCTGCCTTTTTGTTGCCGATAGCAGGCCTTGCCTGTAGCTTATTGAATCCTGCCAACTTCTGTCACGCAGAATCCCATTAGAGCAGGGGCTGCTGTGGCTCCACACTCTTACAGCTGAGTGCTGATGCTCCTATTGCAAACCAAGAGCACTCTCCAGTGGAGCTGGGCTATACTGTCCAGGCTGTGGCTACCCCAGTGCACTGGCACCTGCCAAAAGTCCCGGTTGTTTTGTTGGTGCCTTTTGGGGTGTTTTTAATTACATCTCTCAACCAGTATGTAACTCTTAAAAAAAAAAAAATAGTTGCTTCTGTTCATTGCCACTGTCTTTGGTCTAAATTGGTAGAGTTGCGTGTATTCTTGTTCCTGTTGTTGTTTACGCTGTAAATAGAAAGCAAGACAGAGCCATGAAGAAGGATATTTCCTCTAAATTGAGGCCTTTACTCGCCTTTTGTTTGTTTTTTTTCCCTTCACTATTGAGCACAGTTAGAATTTCTGTATTTCCATTTGGTCTTGCACAAGTAGCTTTATGTTTTATTTTTGTATGTTGATAAAATAATAGGCATGAGAGCTCTATACCTGTCCTCAACCTAATGGGTGATTTGGGGTCTCTTAATCTGTTCCAGAGCAAAAGTACTAGAAAAGGGTTACATGCCTTTGTATAAACATGAGGTCTACTGTGTGATACTGCTATTTGGATAAATGAGTTAAACTAATGAAGTCTGGTCTTGAGATCTGCTAATCCAAATGGTTAAATAAATTTTGTATGTTTCCAAAGAAAAATTAAAAAATAATGCATCATGATGCAGTAAAATCAGCAGGAAATATGCATTTGCAGCACTGAAAATAATGGAGTTTAGTTCAGCTAGTTTAGTCCTTAGTAATATGCAAAATTATGGCACGAGTTGTAAGTGGAATACACAGAATAATAAAATGAGAGCAGAAAAGAGTAAAAAACAATACTCTTCTGGTTTAGGTGAAATCTGAATGTGCAAAGAAGTTGTCTGTGAGATGGGAATTTTGCCCTGTCTTCTCTCTGAATCTATAGTTTGGCTTTTGGAAGTTTTCTGTTATCTCTGGGCACAGTTAGATCCTTACTCATATGTGATCTTTTCCTCTGATTTGAATACAGTTGCCTGTGTCATGCTGTGCCAAGAGACATACTTGTTATATTGCTGGACTAAACATGCTGTGTTCAGTGGCTCTGAATGAGGTTAAGCTTCCATGAAAGGTGCTGACTGTCAAACTGACAGTTTTTGTTTCTGTGAGAAGCTCAATAAGGACTGATTAAATCAAGCTCTCTGCAGTATACAGACATTTAAATAAATGTTTCATGTTGTCTATGTGATGCTTTTAAAATATAGCAGATGACTTTGTAACTACTGCACTGAAAATAAATAATTGACGACATTTATAGCAATCAAAGTATAATTTCTGCTTGCATTTTCATGATGGAGCATTTCATAAAAATAATTTATTTCCCATATTTCTGCATAGAAAAGATCTCTATAACACTGTGGAGTGAGAAATTCTACTTAAGAGTTAAGAATGTGTTTGTGTGCACTTCATCCCCAGAAATGGATGCTTGTGAATACTTAATGCATCATTGTGAATGATTATGGAGGCTCTGTGTGGATGTTGAGTGTTTATTTGTCCAGGCACTCTTTGCTTCTGTTCTGTATTTGTTGTTTGGTAGTAGCGTACCTTAATGAAGTAAACTTATTAATAGTAGTCAAGGATTTTAAAAATGTTTTTATTTTCAGACCATTTCACCATGTTGCAGCACCTGCATTAGTGTTATCTTAGTGAACTAGAAAACTGCCCTCATAGGAAAGGAAGAATCAGACATGAACGAAAATATGTTTCACCATGACTGATGCTATGGGTTTGTATGCTCATAGGTCCTACTTGTATGTGATTAAAATTTAATTCAACCAGAAAACAGCCTAATAACTGTACCAGGCTGTCTATCGTACCATCACTAGCTACTGATGCCATAACACTTGTGCCACACAATACTGGTACAGCCAGGTGGGGTCAGCCTTATGTTGTATTTGTTCCGTGGGGGACCAATTTGGCTAGCTCAGGGTCCCTGGCAAACTGACAAGGCACTCTTTCTTATTGAGACTATGTCCCACAGCTTTAATTGTAGAACAACTCCCGGGGAGCAGGGAAGAGGGAAAGATGGTAAGAAAGAGAAAAGAAAGAGACCGAACAGCTCGAGAAGGGAATTTATAAACTTGGGGGAAGAGGGACGGAGGAAAGGAACCAAAGGCAATGGGAAACAACTTAGAGGAGGAACTAACCTGGGGAGATACTAGCATACAGGACTGGGGCGGGGGGGGGGGGTATGCACAGAACAAAACATGTGATACATGATAAATTCCTCAGTGCAAAATAATAACTCAATGATACATCAGTGCAATACAATAGCCTTAAATACATGTCTTCTTGCTGCCAGACACATGCTGCTGACTTCAGCATCCTTTTGATTCCTTATCTATTTTACCTCTCAAACTGTCAATGGACTGTGATGTTTCAAAATGCATGAACACAAAGTAGTGTGCAGAATTAGTAGATTTTCTGATGCACTAGTATTCTTGCTCTAATTTCCTCTAAAATAACATAAAGAGAATGCTTTTTTGATTATTGATAAAGCCATTGAAATAATTCCTTCCTCCTCGGAAGAGAAATCCACAGTGTTGAAGTTTGAATAACATTTTTTTTTGTTTGAGAAGCCTCATTCAAAAGTTTGCAGTCCTTAACCTTGTATTGTTGCTGATCAATAGACTGCAGAGGACTGGGAAGCTTTATCTATGCCTTCATGAAAAAATCCAAAATGATTTCTTGCCTTTTGACTTCTGTCATTGTGTAGTGGTTTTGGTTTTCAAATCTTGAATTTTTTTAATTAAGACCAAAGCAGGCTTAAACCTGAAGATATAAAAAAAAATTTATTAAAAGAACTAAAAGAATCATAAAAATTAGAATTAAACTTTTAGAACACCTTTTCTCCTTTCTCCATACCTTTTATTTTTCTAATTGACAAGGTACAGAATTAACATTTAGAATTTTTAGTCAGTTTTTTATTTCTAGAAAAATTTTTTTTTAGTTTACTTAGGGAGAGGAGCATCTCTCTTTGCTATAGAAATATTTTTACAAAAGCAGCCACCTGGAACATCTGCTTTTGTGAATTTTTTTCACTTTCACAGCATCTTACAGCTGTACCTCTGGGCCATGCCAATGTATGGGGCTTTTATTTTAAAAATTAACTGTTTAAAAGCAAAGGGTTTTAAAGTTTTTTTTTTTCCCAGGGCAAAAGAGGCCTTTATTATTTATTCTTTTTTTGTTTAAATTTTTAAGCAATTTATAGGATTACATTTACTTTAATATTTGCTTATTTTGAATTGAATTTTTTTGCTCATGTTTATAATTTGAACTTTCTATTTCCCCTACAAGTGTCTATGGTTTAAAGAGAATATTTACTTTGTTACTATAGCTTACAAGAGAATTTTAGCTTGAAAAATTAATATAACTTTTTGGTTTTTTTTCTCATTTAGGACATTACTCCTCCTTGACTGACTTTAGTCCTTTTATTTTTACATGTTTTTAGTTTGTCTTTGTCTCTCACTCAGGGGAGGATGAGGCTTTTAGGCCTCATCTGTGTACTGAAAGTGTTAACAAAGGCGGTGGTCGGGCCAAAGCAAATATGTGATATATTCCAGTTGTACTGGAGCTGTGCTAGGATCTCAAGGCTTGCTGCATTTAATTTTGGCTGCACTGAGAGAGGGCTAGGCTCTTCAGATCAGCTGGGGCTCAGCTGTGACCTGCCAGGGACTGGTGATCTCCTGCTCTCCCTGCCCAGCACCACCTGGTCCAGCTCCCCCATCCCCCGTCAGGCTGCACGGGCTGTGGCCTGTCTTGGAGCTGTTCTTGGGCTTGGCAGGGACTCCCCAGCCTTGGCTGTGGGTACCTCCCAGCCTTGGCTGAGGGGCATCCCCCGCCTCTCCTTTCCCCCTCCCATCCACCAGCTGCCGGAGGGGGGTGCAGGGAGAAACTTGGCCCAGCCCAGCCACACAAAGAAGCCGGACTGTGCCTCTTTCCTCTCCCAAAACTGGAAATTAGAATGAAAATTTTTCGGAGTTCTCATTCTAAAGTGTATATTTACAAAGGCGTCTGCACTCTTCTTATTGGTTTAATCATGTGTTAATATTAAAACATTGGCTAATTTAGGCCAAACCAGGACACATTGTTATTCCCAGGAAACTCAGTACCAAGCTCATTGCTCCTGTACAGCAAAAAGAGAGTCATAGCTTAGCATTTATGTTCCAGCTTGTCTTTAGTAAATAAGAAATTCCTAAACAATCTCTAGTAAATAAGCAATGCCTTAAAATGAGACGGTACCAAGGAAGTGATGGAAAAGAGAGGCTGTGTGGGGTGACAGGCAAACCTTTTGCAGAGAAGTGCCTGGTGGATTACACAAGAAATAGCTTCTCTCTTTTCATTGCCCTCATTCCATGAGCCCTCAGTTACATGCAAGGGAGAGGTGTCACACTCAGCCTCTTTCTGTAATGAAACAGAAATACCTCAATTAGATATGAACGATGGAGCTTCTGGGAGCTTTGGGAGGAAATATATTTATCTGAAACTTTTGGAACTCTCATTACACAGTAACTGCTTTTCCATGGCCTGTTGAGGGACAGAAGGAGCTTAGCCAACAAGAGGCATTACCAAAAATCCGATTTCTGGGATTTACCACTCCTGTGGGAAATTCAACTTCAGCAATTTTATCAAGGGTATTTCATATTGCTCCACTCATCCTAGAACTGCAGCTGTGTCCATCCTGAGCCCTTATTCCCCAACCCTTTGGAGGTTGTACTTTCAAGTATGCACGGTGCTGGTATCACCTGAGAGAAACAAATTTTGGGGATTGAATTCAGAAAGTTTAAAGCTGTGCAAGTTAGCAGTCTGTCTGTCTCAGGAACACTCCTCTCTTGTTGCAATGCAGTGAAAGTGGAGGCTGTGACAAATGCTGTGAAAACTCTTTGATACATAGTCTACTGAAGCCATAACCCTTGCCATGCTGTCCTAACAGTGCTGTGCTTTCACTCACCAGTTTAAATAATGTTGGGGGTTTATTTTTGTTGTGAGATACAATTAAAATGAAAGAAAGCAAAGCAGATTCAAACTTGAAAACATATGAAGAAAACTTTATTAACGGAACTAAAGGGGAAAATAATAATAATAAGACAATCAGAATAAAATTTCAGATAATCTTTTCCTTTTCACTGACAATGCAAAGATAAAGCCCACGACTTTCAGTCAGTTTACTACCTTTAAAATAGTCTTATCTTCAACTCACTTAGGAAGAAGAGTTTCTCTTGTTATGCTATAGAGACTTTTCCACAAGAAAACAGGTTTTCTTGTGGCTTTGTCACAAATGAAAAAACTGCCCGGAAATAAAATTATATTCTCAGTGTCAAAGAATTTCTCTTGTGCAGCTTTTACACACCCTTTTTCATAGACTACATCAACTATTGGGGTGTTATTTTTAAGAATGAGCTACTTTAGTATACAACAGGTTTTTTTCATTTATCTCTAGAAACAAAAGATTCCTTTACTATCTTTTTCATTTCTCTCATTTCTCTAAGTTTCTCTTTAAATCACAGTAATATTTATTTGTTTCAACTACTAATATTCCAACTCAGTTGTGCTAAAATTGCTACTTTCTCCCAACACATTTCCATACGTCACAGACAAAATAAAGTCTGATATATCAAATATATGTATTTTTACCATAGCTTTACAAAAGAATTTAAATCTAAGTTCAAAGCATTCTCTTCAATCCTTCCATTTATAATCAAACTTCTTTCTTACTGACCTCAAGAGTTAAGTGTTATCATCGATTGAAACAGTTTTTATAGTGTCTTATGATGTCGAAAGGTTAATCTGATCCAAGTTCTGTATGGGAATCTAACTTGCTGAGTCCCCCTGCTGCCACGAGGCCTGTTAGCTATCATGTCGGCCTCATCCTGCTGAGGTGTTGAGACTGAGAAAAAAAAACCTGCAGTACATGTTTTTGTCCTTTTTTACTTGCAGTAAAGTTGGTTTAAAGTAGCTGAGCAGACAGAGTTCATTGTGAGCCATGCGGGAGTGGCTGTGGCTGTTTGGCACCATACTGGCTTCTGCAATCCCCAACCATGTGGCCGCTGCTATCTCAGGGTTGCTCCTGGCCTCAGAATCCTTCCTGGCTTCGGGGCCGGGTGGGCTTCCCGGTGAGAGGCTCGGCAGCCTTTTTACCACTCCTCCAGAAGCAGGAAAATCTCAGTCGGTCCAGGGAGATCAGATCAGCCCAGTCCTGGCCACCTAGCCACCCTGAGCCGAGCAGGCTGGCTCAGATCCCACTTGGCCAGGGCTCGCCGCCTCCTCCCAATGCCAGAAGTGAAGAGAGTCATCCCCTCCTTTTTTTTTGTCTTAAGAATGTGTCCTTACAAAAACGTAGCAACCTCATTGGTTCTATTGAACAATTCCAACCTATGACAAATAATCAGCAGCCTCTGTAAATTTTTGTGAGTATTTATGGGAAGCTGTTGGTACAAGATAACAGGGTGAGAGGGGGTGATGGCAGAGAATTGCTTGTTATTCTGCAGAAATATCTTTTCCACAATGTCAGTCAGCAAGCAGTATTTCAACCCTCACTCCACCCTGCCTTATGTAAATAGGTTGAGTTAGGAGCAGTGAGAAAACAATGACACGATTTCTTCAGAAGGCAGTAGTGAAAGCTTTACTGAAGCAGGCATACATTTTTATAGTGTGTTTCCGCAGTCTATAAACAGATTGGTTAACTGAGAATACAGTGAGTTAATAGGTGCAGGAAGGACCAACATCCTTTGGTAAACATCTTAGCAAAAACATCATGTATCTCACACTGTTGCATTTTGTTGGGGGTTGGGTTGCTTTCTTATAGAATTTTTTCCCAAGAGTTGCTAGGAAGCTGATTGCTGTGTGCTTGTGAGTACTTAGGAGTACTTGGAAAAGACAAAGGAAGTAGCTAAGTCAGGGAGGGGGTGGCACCAACTACACTTCTCTCTCTGGGAGATTTTTTTGAGGCTCAGAGGAAAGAGGGTTCAGTTTTCCACTGTGAGGAGATCTCACTCGACCTCACCTGGAACTCAGCTCAGAGTAACTTACGTAGGTCCCCTAGGATGCTTCTTCAGTTTTGCTGTGGTTTTCTCCATGCCGTTTCTCCTGCCTAGCTGTGACATTTTCTACAGCTCCAGCTACTGCTGCCGAGCTTTGGATACATCTTGTGCCTCAGGACTCCTGCTCACCCCATAAAGGTGCCAGCATTGGAGAAAACAGTGACTGTTTCCTAGCTCTGTTTGTTGTTAGTGCTATAGTCACTGTGAAGTAAATGAAAAAGAGGGCCAGGAGACCAGCTCCATTGAAATGGCCTTTATTAAAGTGATTTCAGCTCGGGAAAGGGGGGGTGCCGGTGCCACCGCTCC
>VZTB01003113.1:5589-20249 GCA_013397245.1 Thryothorus ludovicianus | reverse complement strand
CACCCTGGGCCAGCCCCTGCCCACCCTCCCAGGGTGGAAATTTTTCCCAACATCTCATCTAAACCTGTAATTTTTCAGTTTGAAGCCATTCCCTGTGTGCTGTCCCTGCATCCCTTGGGAATTGTCTCTCTCCAGCTTTCCTGGGGCTCCTCCAGGCCCTGCAAGGCCACCCTGAGCTCAGCCCAAAGCTTCTCCTGTGCAGGTGAACAATCCCAGCTGTGCCAGCCTTTGCTGCCAGCAGAGCTGCTCCATCCTCTGCCCATCCTGCTGCCTCCTCTGGGCTCTCTCCAGTTCCTCCCTGTTCTGGGATCCCAAAGTCTCTGTCGGTCACCAGAGGCAATCCTTGGCCTCAGTCACTACCCCAGTGGGGCATTTGCATATTGTTATCAAAATGTAAATTGAGGTTTGGGATGAGTTTCTTGCAAACCTCCCACAGTCTTGGCAGAAGTTCTGGATGTTGCTTAAGTGGAATTGTCCCGGGAGAACAGAGCAGCAGGGCTCAAACACCCTCCAGGGACTGAGACTCGCAGCTTGGGGCTGCTTAACCAGGAAAGAAACGTTTCAAACTTCAGCTAAAATGGTTTAGAAAACTCAGGTTTTCTTCTGGAGTCTTCATTTTCCTGAGTTGCATCATGATCCATGTTTTCAGTGGAAAAATCTGACATATTTTTTTGGACTTGAGGACAGGCCTTAAAACAAATACTTTGTCTGTATAAGGCTCCTTATTTATTTATTCTTATTTCTTTGGTTTGTTGTTTGGGCTTTTTCAATTTAAATTGTGGTTGAATTGTCCCTGAAAAATATCCTCAGTGAACCAGACAGCTGCGCACATAAAAAAGATATTTGTGTATGTAAATTCCAGATTTGCATATTAAATTACCTGGGCATGCTCACGGTTTGCAGACAATGAATAAACTTCAGTTCTTTGAATATGCATCTGCTTGAAACAAAATCCCCCTGGCAGGCAAACCTTCTGCTGGAAATCAATCCTTCAGTTGGTAGAAGAGTTAATATTTAATGAGATTCTGCATTTTAAAAAGGAAGTGGAGATATGATCCATCCGGAAGCAGCGCGCGTATCTGCCCGACCCAAATGCATGCAAAGGTTTCCTTGGAATTCATGTCCCTTGTTTTAGGCAAATCAGCTGCACAGTGAGGGAGGTTTTAGGCATCTCGTGAGGAAAGGTTGGGCTGGCCCCAGCAGGAATCCCCCCAGCAGGAATTCCCAGCTTTTTTATTGCTGAGTCATTCGTGACTCAGCGCAGGAGGGATTGTGGGATCATGGAATGGTTTGGGGTGGAAGGGATTAAATCCCATCCATCATGGCCCCTGCCATGGCAGGGACACCTCCCACTGTCCCAGGCTGTCCCCAATGTCCAGCCTGGCCTGGGACACTGCCAGGGATCCAGGGGCAGCCACAGCTGCTCTGGCAATTCCATCCACACTCAGGGGTTCTTTTCTCCCAAATCCTTCCAGATGAATTGGAACACTAAAACCCTTCAGACTGTGAAATATTAATTCATTGGAGTTTGTTCACTTGAGCTTTCTGTTTAAATGATGCAGAATTCCAATATTTTATCCCTTAGACCAAACCTTACATATTATTCCATGGAATTGACACTTGTGGCCATTAAGATTTGCCTTATTTAGAGACTGGAATTGTGGCCACATTTTACTGCACTTCACTATTGTTGTTGTTGGGGTTTCTCCTGCATTTATTTTCTGTATGGAAACTTATCCAGACCCTTGTGAAGAAATAAATTGATTATGTGTTCTTGCAGAGCAGCAGGTGTCAAACCCTAAACTGGAAGTCAGATGAAAATATAGCAGATGAGTCCAATAAATTAAATATAGTTTCAAATTCTCTCACTGTTTTAGTGATAAATTTTGTATTTAGTGATACAGAGAGCTATATTTTGGAAAGGAGGAAAATCCCTGTCCAGGCTGTTTTAAAGCTAGATTATCCCTGTGGGTTTCTCCCTCTTCTTCTTTATTCCCTCCTTTCAGCAGGGACGTGCNTTTCAGCAGGGAAGTGCAGCCTCTGGAGGGTAGGAAATCCTGGAATGGTTTGGGTTGGAAAGGATCTTAAAGATCATCCAGTGCCAGCCCTGCCATGGCAGGGACACCTCCCACTGTCCCAGGCTGTCCCCAATGTCCAGCCTGGCCTGGGGCACTGCCAGGGATCCAGGGGCAGCCACAGCTGCTCTGGCAATTCCATCCCACCTCTCCCATGGCCTCACCACTCCCTGAGGGAAGAATTTCTTCCCAATATCCCATCTAACCCTGCCATCTCTTTGAAACCATTCCCCCTTTTCCTGTCACTCTCTGCCTGCAGAAAAAGTCCCTCTCCTTCCTTTTCAGAACCTCTGGAAGGCTCTGAGCTCTCCCTGGAGCCTTCTCCTCTCCAGGCCCAACACCCCCAGTTCTCCCAGCTTTTCCAATTATTATATTTTGCTCCTTGCATTTTTAAGTGGGCTTCAAAGTCCTCAAATTTGATTTCTCACCAAGATTTCCAAATCACAACCACGACCACTCCAATGTCTTTCCCCTAAATTCCTTTGATGGAGACGTGGATTGGCCTGGATCTGTGGAGAGCCCTGTCAAGCCAGGCCTGGCTCTGTGGGGTTTCACCACACATCCCCCCTTTTTGTTTTTCTAAAAATGCATTTTAAAGTGCCATGTACTCTTTCTACAATGGCTTGTGCAGTTGCTTGGCTTGGAAAATCAATGTTGACGTCCCTCTGACCTTGGCCTGTCCTCATGGAGGTGGTCTTGCAGGGACAGTTCATTTTGAGGTGACTTTGCTGTCTGCATTTGTAACTCTGAGGTGACACTAGCTGCTATTGAATGAGCTAGTGAACTTATATTATGGGATTGAGAACCAACTTTAGAAGAGGCATTTATCTTATAAATTAGTGATGGATTTTCACGTGGTAGCAGTTCTATAACCTTTCCACATTCCTCGTTGGCATTGTCCCTTGCTAATTGCAAAATCAAGCGATTTCTGGCCTCAATGTTCATAATTTGCTTTTCCATTACAGCTTGTAATCTTTCTATGAACTGTAGATCCACTTCCTTGACTCCTTGTCAAATTTTGGAGTATGTTTGGGTTGGATTAGCCATTTTTGCTATCTTAAATAGTGCCTGAGCTCCCAAGCCCTTCAGCTGTGCCAATATCAGTGGATGCAGTTTGGTCTGGAGTTTTGGATCCCTCACTGCTGGTAGTCCTAAAAGCTGAGGGACCCTTGCCTCAAAAAGCAATTCTTCCCTAGGAACATTTTTTATTTTTTAACTCCTGTTTTTCACCACTGCTCCTCCATGCTGATTAGAACACCACACATTGGACAGTTTTAAACATTAATTTGGCTGCTTGCTTTATGTCCAATGATGTTACAACCTCTGTTATATTTTAAACGTATATTAAGCATATAAAATGGCAGGTGAACCTAATCCATGTTTGGCAACAAGCTGACATGGTTCAGAAAGTACTGGCCATTGCAAAGGGGTGTATTTATCTGGCAGATTTCCACTGCCCCTTACTACAAAACTGAAGGGATTTAGAAGGATTTCAACCTTCTTGGATTGGGATGGAAATCAAACCAAAACCTGCTGGATTTGAGTGGTTTCGTTTCATTAATCAATATTTGGGAACATTCCCCCAGATCCATGACTCAGTCACTTGAGCTGAAGGAATTCCAAACAAAATTCCAAGCAGGCTGAGATTTGCCTTCTCCTGATTCACCAGAGATCTGTGGAAGCAGTGGGAGCAAAATGAAATCTTCCAGAGATCTAGAAAAACCTGCTGAGGCCCAAAACCAACTGCAAAAACCGTTTTTGATTCATTTCCTAAAACCAACTCCAACAGTTTTTGATTCATTTCCTAAACCCAAGTCCCACAACAGTTTTTGTTTCATTCCCTTTATGGTTTTGATGGTTCTCAGACAGCCTGGATCCCAATAAATGCAAGAGGCCAGGGCAGGCTCAGATTAAGGATTAGAAACAATTTTTCCCTCACAGAGTGGTCAGGCCTTGGGATGAGCTACCCAGGGAAGTGATGGAGTCACTGGAATTGTCCCAGAGGAGTCTGGTGGCTCCTGGGGACAGGATTTGGGGTGATGCTGGTGGGACTGGGTGATCCTGAAAGGCTCTCCCAAACTTTCTGGGATTCTGTGACTTTTGGGCTCTCTGGGACGTGTGGAGGTGACAAGGGGTGACAATAACAATGTCACACCTGTGCTCTGCACAAAGGCCTGTGGACGTTGTGTTCCTGCACACCCCATCGTTCCTTAGGTCCTGATTGGGATGTCCAGGTCTTTGTCCAGCAGCACGTCTAAATTCACACTTCAAATTGTGATAAATTCCACATTTTCCTTTTTTCCCCACTGGATTCCTGTCTGTGCCTACCCAGACAAAACTTCTCAAATTGTCACAGCTCATAAAAAGAGCCAAGGTGCTTAAAAACCTGGCTCTTCCTCCCCTGCTTTCATTATGGATTCTTAAAACCTCTTTTGAACTGAGCATTTTTATCCCCCACTTCTGAATAAATGCTTATTTTCAAAATGTTTTTTTTTCTCTGAAAAGAAATCCTGCTGCACTGTCAGGGAGAAGGGCAGGATGACCTAACCCATCATTTTCTTCTCCAACTTCTCTGATTCTATGATTCATAAAGCAATTTCTGTTTTTATGAGCAAAGTCCATGGGGAAAATCATTAGCAGAAACCAGATCAAGAGTAGTGCTCCTGATGAAAATACTTTTGGTTAGGAAACTTGGTAGAAATAGTCTGAGTCCTAAATTAAATATTTCCCTTAGGCCATTTGACCTGCTGTGTACATCTGCTGAAAAATTAGGTTTTTTTCTTCTTTTGACTGCTTTTTTCTGCTTTTCCTCATTGAATTGTTTTAACCTACATAGCTCTGAAAAATTCACTCATGGCCCAGGTGCCTGAAAGTGATGTGAAAGGAAAAGGCTACATGGATTTAGCCTCAGATTAAAGTTAAGAGGGGCATTAAATGTTATTATTCCCTGTTGGAGAAGTAATTTGCCCAAATAGTTTTAGGAAAAATAAAATATCCAAGAGTGGGATGCTGGGGGATGGGGAGACAGGGAATATATTGCTGAGCAGGAGTTTAGAAGGACCCTAAAAAGCTGCTGGTTCTGTTCTGAATGAAATCTTGCCCTGCCTTAGGTCATTTTTAGGGAAACCCCAAGAACCTTCTCCTAATGTAACAATAATAAAAGTCAAACTCTTCTCAGAAAAAAACCTTTTCATTATTTCAGTGGGCTGAAATAATATTAGTGCCTTTATTTCTTGCTCATTCTCTGCTGCAAGTGCCTCATTTTGGAAACTGAGACTGAATTGTACCAAGTAACAACTTAAAAACCATAAAAACATTTTGTTACTGGAAAATACCCAACACATCAACTTCAGTGGTGGATTATCAGATCCTTCCACCCACCTGGAGTTACAGGGGATGAGAGTTTACTTAGGGGAAAAGAAATGAAGGAGATTCCAGCACAGGGAGGAGCTGGAGCTGCTGCAGAGAGCCCAGAGCAGGCAGCAGGATGGGCAGAGGATGGAGCAGCTCTGCTGGCAGCAAAGGCTGGCACAGCTGGGATTGTTCACCTGCACAGGAGAAGCTTTGGGCTGAGCTCAGGGTGGCCTTGCAGGGCCTGGAGGAGCCCCAGGAAAGCTGGAGAGAGACAATTCCCAAGGGATGCAGGGACAGCACACAGGGAATGGCTTCAAAGTGAAAAATTACAGGTTCAGATCAGATATTAGGAAGAAATTCCTCCCTGTGAGAGTGGTAGGGCCCTAGCCCAGGGTTGCCAGAGCAGCTGTGGCTGCCCCTGGATCCCTGGCAGTGTCCCAGGCCAGGCTGGACACTGGGGACAGTGGGAGCTGTCCCTGCCATGGGATGAGATGATTTTTAATGTCCCTCCCAACCCAAACCATTCCATTCTGTAAGAAAGCTAAGTCACCTCTTTTCCAGTTCATGCTTCCGTATTTTTTATTATTTTGAACAAAATTTTAAAATCTCTAAATTCTAACATATAAAGAATCTCATTAAGGAAAGGCAGGAATTCTTGGTTTCAAGGCCTTTTTTTCTGGAGATAAAACTGCAAGGTGATTATTTCATGGCACTCTTCCAGCCCTCCCAGGCTTTCCTTCCATGTATTCCATCTAACTCTGCTCTCTGACAGTCTGAAACCATTCCCCATTGTCCTGTCACTCCATGCCCCTGTGAAAATCCCTCTCCAGCATTTTTGTAGCCCCTTTATGTATTTATGGAATTTACCTGGTTGGCGATGCAAAGGATTATTAAATTTATAGGAATTCCTGGCACAGGGCAGTGATGCTGAGGATCCTTGTTGTCCTATCCGAAAGTTGGAGCTCAGTAGGATTTTAACACTCCCATCCCTTGAGGATTCCTGGGGCAGACAATCCTTTTCCATATGGAATGGGATTAATTTCCCTGGCATTTATCAGTTTCTCTGCTGAGGCTGAAAAGTTGAGATTGTGAGGCAGGAAATTAGTATTTAAATCCTAATTTATTTAGTTCAGTGAGATGGTCAAATTTATGGAGCAGGAAATGGTGACAACACTGCTTTTCTGGGAATGCAATAGATCCTATTGAATTGCTTCCCAAATTATTTTGGTTTTTTTTTAATAAAACACAGAAGTGTTGACAGGACAAGCTCCTTCCTTGAGAAATCAGGGTCACAGTGAGCCAGAGCTGCTGCACTGTGGGTTAGGAATAAACTTAAGGCTGGCCTAGTCCTGTAGAAATTATTCCCACTCCTTTTCTTAGCCACTTCACCCCACACAGCTCTTTTTTCACCCCTCTTGAATTAATTTTATTTCCAGTCTAATAATTTTGCTGACCCTCCTTGATCTCTCTCTGCTGAAATCAGGGGGAAGTGCTCTGAACTGTGACAAAACCAGGGTCAGGTGAATTGTAGATTATTTCTGGCCCTTTCTCACTAGGCCTGACTTTCTCTTGCCAGCTACAAAGGCTCTGTAGGTGTAAAAAAGCAGTGAACGAGATGAAGAGCTTTTGGGAAGAGAACATTTTCCACGGGAATAGGAAAAAATGAGGGAATAAAAGGTTTGAGGCAGATGCTGGGGCTGGGAAAGGATGGGCCTGGAGCTGGATCCCCCAGTGGAGGTGCCTGGGTTTGGGGAATTATTTTGCCTTTCCCCTTCCCAGAAGGAGATTTGCTGGCAAAGCTGGGCTGGTGGAGCATCAATCCCACTGTCCCTCAGGACTGGCAGATGGGAAGTTTTCATTCCAAGTTTTCCTTCCCTCTGTGACCTGATCCCTCCTTCTTCAGCTCCTGAAGGGTTTGGGAGAAAGGAGAGGGAAACTTGCACCCCTCATGGAGAGCTCAGACAAACACAAGTGTTTGCTAAAGAAGATTTTGGCAGGGCAGGACCTTTTTAAAACCTCCTTTTTTCAGGAGAGTCCTCATTTACAAGTTCCCCAAAACACCACGTGTGGAAGGGAAAGGCAGCATTTTCAGTGAACAGCCCTTATTTTCTTCTTGAAATGCAACTGCAAAGAGTGAAAATCCACCTGCACTGCAGCTCCTCCCAGCTCAGCCTGCCCTGCATTATCAGCTGGAGCATTCCCTCCTTGCAGGAGCACTAAAAACACCTCAGACTTCTGCTTCACCGTGGTGAAGAATGGGAACAAGGCTTTACTTTTGCTCTGCATCTGCATTTGTGCTCCTGCTCTTTGGGAATGGCAATGAGGAAATGCATTTTCTCTCCGTGTCCATGAGAAATCTCTGTCAGGCTGATCCTGTGTCTGTGCTGTGTGAGGGTGTGCAAAGCAGGAGGGAGAGAATTGTTCTTCCAGGGCCTGAAGGGGCCCCAGGAGAGCTGGAGAGGGATTTTTCACAAGGGATGGAGTGGCAGGAATGGCTTTAAGCTGAAGGAGGGCACGGCTGGGTGGGATTTTGGGAAGGAATTGTTCCTTGGGAGGGTGGGCAGGTTCTGGAATAGAAGCTGTGGCTGCCCCCGGCTCCCTGCAAGTGTCCAAGGCCAGACTGGAATTATGTGGGATAGTGGAAGGTGTCCCTGGCCATGAGAGGGATCTTTAAGGTCCCTCCCAACCCAAACCATTCCATGATTCCATGAGAGGCCATCTCAGCTCTGCTTGGCAATCATCAGGGCAGGAGTTGTCTGTCCTACAAGGACACGATGTCCCCATAAAAATCACTTAAATACATCCTGAGCAGACAGAAGGATGGGAACATCTTCCCTGCCTTCCTTAATCATGGAACAGATTAGGAACAGCGTGTAAAACTGGGAGGAGACAGCAGAAAGAATTTCCCCAGTCATAAACAAAACATGGAGACATTTTGGCTTTATTTTTTTTTAATAGCGCCTGACCTTTGTTCTTTTATTCTTCTTTTGAGTTTGGAGCTGGAGTCCATCAAGCCCCACATCCACCAGGCCACCTTCTGGGGCTGACCAGTCCAGAAAAGCCAGGCTTGTGTCACAACCCTCAGCGCATAAAGCTACAGGGAAAAAAAAAACAAAAACAAACCAAAACAAACATTTCTAGGACGGTGTTGATTTAATTATTAAGGGTTCTGTTTGTCTGATTCCTCCCTCCAGCCGGCACCACGGGCTGTTCCTCATTACCTGCCCCACGTATCTTCCCAATCTCACCACAAACAGTTTGGGTTGACCACACCACTTCCCTCTTGAAAGTTAATCCAGTTTGACTCACCCTGCGCCGCTCGGGCCGAGCCAAGGAAAACAAGGCAAAGAATAACCTGCTTGTATCCAGTTTGGAAACTTCTCAGAGGCCCTGCTTTCAGAGGGCTCCACAGTAGCTCACTATATCTCCCTGCAGCTGCGGAGAAAATCAGGGAAGCAAAAAAATAATAATAAAAAAAAAGGGTTCCAGAAGTTAAAATAAAGCCCAGGCAGAGCCACGTGAAATTTATGAGTTCACAGTGGAGCATCAGTCCAGAGGAGGAAGTGACAGATTAAAATAGCCAAGCTCATTTCTGTGGAAAAGCAGATATTTTCAGCTGTTGTGTGACGACACCAGGCCCTGGATTTGGTAAAAGCAGAGGTCTTAGGTTCAAAGGAAGTGTGGAGCCCCTTTTTTTGGGCAGGAGCAAAGCTCTAAGTGGTCAAAGTCTGAGTAGTCAGCATCTACAGGGAGTAAATTTAATTTGGTGTTGCCAAATTCCCCTGGTTTACACAAACACTGAGCCACAGGACTTGACCTTTAAGTTGCAGGTGCCTTGTTCTGTCTGAGGGGGAGTGATGGGGACCTTTCACTGCCTCCAGATATTTGTGATGAAATGTTCCTGTCTGAGCAATTCCTCTGCTCTTTGTCCAACCACTGCTGTCTTTGTTGTCACTGCAGAGGTGGCAAATGTCCTCATCCCTGGCTTTTCCTGCTCAGAATTAGGGAGGGAGTCCAAAAATGGGATTGAGGTCTCTGTGTCCAGCAGAAACAGAACCTTGTCCCAAGGGCTGCTCCTGTACCTCGAGTCCAAAGGCAGTTTTGGGTGTCCCAAGATTAAAAGCTCTTGGTGAGGGTCCCAAGGAGGTGGTGAAGGGTCTGGAGGGGCTGAGGGAGCAGCTGGGTTTGTCCAGCTGGAGCAGAGGACACTGAGGGCAGAGACCNGGAGTGGAGACTGTGTCCTGCAAGAGGGGTTGGACAGCACTGCCAGGGATAACCAGGGTGGGATTTTTGGGGGTCTGGGCAGAACCTAGAACTGCACCATTCTTGTGGAGCCCTTCTAACTCAGGATATTCCAGGATTCCCTGTGTTTGCAGCAGCTTTCCCTTGGGGAGAGGAGGGGTTTTGTGCCTGTATTTTATTTATTTTTTTCTTTGCTTGCTCCCTGAGCTGGTGCTTGGCTGGCTGAGCCTCATTCTGCACCTTCTCCTTCAGACAAATCTCCAACCCTGCTGCCTCAGCCACGGCTGGAGGGGATTCCTGGGGCACTTTGGGGAGATGCAAACCAGAAAGAAACAAAAGAGGTATTTGGAAAAGCAGTGCTTGGCTTGAGACTCACTCAAACATTGTCAAGGGCTTGAGGTTTAGAAGCTGAGATGGGAGAAAGGGAAAAGAGAGCAAAAGTGGTAATTTTACAAACTCATTTAATTTTCACAATCAATTTTTTCCCTCTGAACCCCAAAGGCTCTGTGAGTTTTACTTCATTGCCAGGACCTAATTCCTGGGGTTAATTCCAGGGAATAATTACACTTCCATGAGAGACAGGACACAGATTCAGCAGAAGTTTAGGTGGGTCTGCACAAAATAATTGTGGTTTTAGTGGAAATCCATTTGTGCTTTGTTGTTTGTTCCTCACAGGCCTCACCAGCAGAGCTGGGGCAGAGGAGGAAAAATTCCTGCCTCAGAAATTTCAGGATTGCTTCTTCTGGATTTGGGAGCTCAGGGTAGACTTGAGGATTTTTTGTGTTCACCAGGAAGAGGGGAAAAGTGGGAGAGACCCAGCCTGGAGGATACTGTGGTCCCAGAGCCCATGGAGAGAGGGAAAGCACAGCCTCCACTTTTTCCCAGGAATGTTCCCCCTGGAGCCGAGACAAGGAATTAAAACTTAGAAAAGATTTATTAAATGCTTGACCTATGCTTATTACTTAAAATCCCTTTTGCTAGACTTACAAACGAGATGCTTATACAGTACTTGTACTAGACAAAGTAAGAATTATGATAAAGAGTTTACAAAAATACCACATGGAGAATGCCAGGCCTGCAAGGCCTCAAGGTAATAAAAACTCCTAAAACCCTGACAACCGGACAAAACCGACCCCACAATTTAAACTGAAACCAAAAACTTCCATAAAGAAGCAAAGTAAGAATTCAGGTTGGATGAAGACAACCTGCCTTCATCCCACACGACCACTGTGCCACCCCAGCGGGCGCTGCTCGAGAGCAGAGACTGATAAAGCAGTTAGAACACAAAGCAAGGCTAAACAACACTAAAAAATAATTGTGCATAAACAAATTGCAAAATTCAAATGTGTATAAATATAAAAGGGAGTATGAAGGATTATCCCCTGTACACCCTCAGCAATAAAATTACAAAAAAGCAAACCGAGCTTTTACGACTCTAGCGAGTTGTAAAGTTAATTTTTTCCGCGGATCAGAGCTCTCCTGGCACCACTTGGGTGATGGAAAGGGCTCCAATCCTGAAATTAGAGCAGAAAATTGGGAATTGGAAGGCCAGGGAGGGAGTCTCGTCTCCATCTCTGGAGATATTCCAGAGCCACCTGGATGTGTTCATGTGTGAGCACCAGAAGTCCCTTCTCACCCCGAAAATTTTGGGATTCTGTGAGCTGAAGTTCATTTTCTAGGAGATATCAGGCAGGGGTCTTGAGCTGGCCTCTCCCACCTGCTCAGGTTTGTCCTGGGACAGAATTTATTCTTTTTATAAATTTTCCTCTACGTAAAATATCAGTGTTTAACAAAAAAAAAAAAAGCAAATCTAAAGTAATTAAAAAATTATTTTAAAAGGAAGAGATACGCAAAAAATAATAATAATAAAAATCGAAAATAATTTTTAAAAAATTTTAAAAGGAAGAGATATGCAAAAATAATAATAAAAAATCTAAAGTCATTAAAAAGTTATTTTAAAAAGAAGAGCTGCGCAAAAATATCTTGTCAAAATATTGTTTAACTGCTGTTAAAACATATAAGGAAAAAATTTCAGCACTTAAAAGGAGGTGCAAGAAGCTCCCAGGGGGTTGCCCAGGTAAAATAGGGAGAGCAGGAATCTGAAAATCTTTCACCTTCTTGGTGTCCCCGTGGGCAGAAGAATGGGATCACTTGGTGGGAAATTGAAATGTTCAGCACAGGATTGCACCATAAACATCATTTTAGCTGCAGTTATCCCAAGGGAGGAGCAGATTTTTCCAGCCAGCGTGAGCTGATTGGAGAATTCACCTGTGTCTCAGTTTGAACTCCAGGTGTGTGCTGAGGAGGGCAGGAGCCTCCCTGGGAATGCAGAATGCAAACCCCTCCCTCCCAATTATGATCATTTGGAAATTCAGGGGCTCTCAGGCAGAGAGATGGGGACAGCAATGACAGTTCTGCATGAGGAGAACTGAAATAAAAATGCAGCAATGCAGAAACCAAGGCCAGGGGCAGAGTGAGGATCCCAGCTGAGCCCTGTGGCTCAGGCCTTGGTGGCAGTGCCATGCCATGGTGGCTGCAGCCCTCCTGCAGTGGCACAGGTGGCTCTGCTGGAGCAGGGATCCTGCACAAAGGTGGAGTTTCCCTGGGAAGGTGCCGTGGGGATGGCTGGGCCTGGTGTCCCTCTGGGAATGCCCTGCAAAGGCTGCTGGCTGTGCCAAAGGCCACATTGGATCCAGGGAGGAATGCTTGGCTCCTGGGCTGGCTGCAGCAGCTGCCAGGGGGATGCTGGAATTTTCTGAGGCCTGCAGGGACACTCAGTGGCCCCTGAGCAGAAGATGTGTGCCTGGAGGGAGGCTGGGTCCTGGCAGGGATAAAGAAACTGCCCCAGCTGCTTTGGAACAGCTGGGCCATGCACAGAGGGTGACCCCAGGCCGGTTTGAGCAGCTGGCACAGAATCCACACAGCTGGGCACAGCTGGCACTGCCAGCCAGGACATCCTGGAAGGGCTCCCAGTGTCCCAGAGCTCCTCAGGATCAGCCTGGCCATGGAGTCAGGGCCTCATTCCCACATTCCCTGCACCAGCACTGCTCCTGCTGCTAATTACATTCAGAGAATATTGGGATAATCTCCTGTCTGCCACGATGTGGCTGGAAATGAGGCTCCTGCTGTCCCGCACTGCAAGGAAAAAAAAAAGGAAAAAAAAAAAGATGTGATTGCTGATGAATGCCCTCCACACCCTGCCTGCCTTATTTGTGCTCCCCACAGCAATCAGATTTGTCACTGAGGAAATAGAAGATATCCTCCAGGGGGTCTAATTCTGTTTTTAGAGAGTTTTTACATTGTTTTTTTAAAAATGGAGAAGAGGTTGGAGAGCTCTGACACTGAGCTGATCCTTCTGATGTGCGGAAAGGAGATCAGGGAAAAAGGGTGGGCAAAGAATTTGATCTCTGGCATATCTGGCACACAGGAAAAAAATGTTTAGGCATTGCCAGTAAAATATTGATGCTTTTTTTTGCAAGTATTATAGTTGAAAGCATTTCTATTTTAAAGCATTTGGTAATAATACAGAAGCATTATATTTTAATTAATGAAACACAAAATTGGGTTGGGAGGACCCTAAAGCTCATCTCATTCCACTGCCCTGCAGTGACACCTTCCACTATCCCAGGTTGCTCCAAGCCCTGTCCTTCAGCACCTCTATGGGTGAGAAATTCATTTTTTTACAAGAATTTTTTTTTGTTTTTGCACTAAACACGGTGTGGTCACTTCCTAGAACGTTACGAGTGAGTACATTCCCTCTCATCATTACACAAAATAATCACATTGATTTTAACTTCAAGGCACAGAACAATGTTCACCACTTTATTTATTGGACAAAATGGAATTTTGGTGATTTTCTACCCCACTAAAGCTGGAGCCAACCCAAAGCCCTGAATTAAGCCAGCCCTGAAAAGAGGGGATGCTTGGACCAAGGTCCAAAGTGCATCCAGAGCAGACAGATTTCTTTAAAATCACTCCTTATTTGTAAAGCCTGGCCAGATTCTGCATTTTCCTGGGAATAATCCACTTCTTGGGTGTGAAATTTCCTTTTCCACATGGGAAAAGCAGAAGGGGCAGAGAAGAGAAGGGGAAGAATTCAGGGACAAAGGCTCAGCTTCATTAAACTCCCCTGTTTTGGTTTAACCTCAGGAGTGACTGAACCACACTGACCCCCTCCACCTTCCGTGGTGGGATGGGGAATTGGGGAAAGAAACCCCGAGGGTTAAGAACAGTTTAATAATTGAAATTTGAAAATAAATATAGCAACAGGAGATAATAAAAGGAGAGAAATAAAAGCTTTTCCCTCAGATCCCTGTGCTCTGATTTGGGAGGGATGACAGCAAGTGGCAGAGGAATGGAGTAATTAAAAGGAAAAAACTTGATTAAAAAAAACCTCATGAAATCATAGAATGGTTTTGTTTGGAAGGGACCTTAAAGATCAGTTAATTCCAACCCCTGCCATGGACAGGGATATCCATGAATCCATTTCCAAGTTATCCCAGGTATTTACTTGGAAAATGGTCCTGGTTTCCCACAAGGATTCCAGCTGGAGGAAGGAGAGGAGCAGTGACTTTCCTTGGCCTCTGCTTTACCCAATTCTGCCCCTCTGAGCCTGAAAGGATACCTGCAAAAATCCCTAAAAAATTAAAGGAAAAAAATCAAACTTTAAAAGGAAGGCGAAGGAAACGTGTTTCTGTTCCTGCACCCGGAGCTCTGCTCTCATCCCCCTGAATCCCAGACTGAGCCACCATTCCCAGCACCATTCCCCCCCAGAGCAGAGGCTGCCAAGCCACTCTGCTGCTGTCATTTCCACATCCACAACCCCAACATGTGGCTGCAGGCCAAGGCTGAGTGTTCCACAGTCTATAAAACTGCATTTCCCTGCCATTAAGAGGGGAAGCACTTTCATGTTGCCTCGCTGTGAAAGTCTCCGAAGAGCCAATGTTTGCCCTGCCCTCCCTGGGTAATATTCCATGTCAAAAAAAAAAA
>VZTB01003111.1:22512-39123 GCA_013397245.1 Thryothorus ludovicianus | reverse complement strand
CCACATCCTTAATTACTGGCATTCTAAAAGGTTCCCGCTTTGCTCTAAATACCATCATAGATTCGTTGTTCACGGTACATCCAAGTGGCAGTTTATGAACTGTACTCCATTCTGTTTGGAATCTACCAGAAAAACTACGTCCTGCCTCTGGGGTCCTATTTTCAACTTTATCAAGGGCTCACTAGATGTTACTGACCTTAGGTTAAAAAGCCCTTGACACCACGAGTTTTCTTCAAAAATCTCATTTTTTATTCTTTTTCTGCATTCTCTCAGAAAATGACCTTTTTGTTTACAATAAAAGCATTCTGGGATATTTTTACTTGCGTCAGGGAATTTCTGGGGGGGGTGTTTTGGATTTTTTGGAAGATACTGTACCTTTAAGGGTTTTTCTGGCTCTCGTTTCTGTGCCTCTCGGTTTGCTGCTACCAGTACCTGTGCCTGTGCTTTCTGTTGTTCATCATTGTCCTGGGTTGATGCTAAAATTGTATCCCCATTAGTCTGTTTAGCTCCGAAATAAGTGTTGTACCTTTAAAACTGGATCTGAGAGGGAAGGAGGCATGCTGGAATGTCTGAGGCAGTTGTTTTCAAAAGATAAAGATAAGAGTCTTCAGCTTTCCTCCACACACAAGACCTGTGTGGTCAATGTGTGGACAGCAGGACAGAGATCTCCTTTGCTTTTTTGTTAGTTTTTTGGCTAGCCGAGGCCCAGGCCATGATGCCTTGCCACAATTCAGCAGCCCAGGTGGGTTTTCTCTGTATCGCAAATTGTCCTTTTCCCAGTTTTCCATCCACCCCAGCAGATCATTTGCTACGATACACAAGTCATTGTAGAGATAGTGTTGCCCACTTCTCTTGCTCGATGATGTCCAAAGTCAGCTTTATACTCTGCAATCTGACTCGATCCACCTTGTCCTTCACAAGCTTCCACGACTCGCTGCATAGGGCTCCATATGCTGCTTTCTGTTTCTTATTGGTCCCTATGATACAGCAGGATACTCAGTGAAGAGAGCATACCTCCCACTCTGCAGTAGTTGGTTATATGGTGGGGCCTCCTCATCATGTGTCACCTGCTCTTCTTCCTCTTCTGATGATAGTCCAAAACTCTCCCCTTCAGGCCAGTTTGTGATCGCTTCCAAGATCCCAGGGCAATTCTGATTTCCTATCCAAGCTTGCTGTGTGATGAAAGCAATCCACTAACTCCACATTACATCAGTGGCATGACATGTTGCAGTGACTTTTCCTTTAAACATCCAGCCCATCACTGGTAGCTGGGGTGCCAGAAGAAGCTGTGTTTTGGAACCAATCACTTCTGAGGCAACTTGAACTCCTTCATAGGGTGATAAGATCTCTTTTTTATTAGGGTGTAGCTGATCTCAGATCTTCTTTACCCCTGACTCTAAAATCCTAGAGGTCATCCTCAAGTCTCTTCAGGTACCTTCTGCCAGAGGGTCCAGGAAGGACCCATCTTCCCAGCTGCAGTGTAGAGCACATTCTTCACATCCTGTCCTGTCCTGACTGGCCCAAGGGCTACTGCGTGGACAATGTCTTGTTTGATCTGTTCAAGGATTTGTTGTTTCTTGAGGCCCCACATGAAATCATTCTTCTTTTGTCATGAGGTAGAGAGTACTTAAAATCTGTCTGTACTCTGGGATGTGCATCCTCAAAAACCCACAGCATCTAGGAAAGCCTGTGTTCCCTTTTTGCTGACTGGTGGGTATATGGCAGTTATCTTATTAATCACCTCAGCTGGAATCTCTGTCTCCATCTTGCCACCTCACCCCTAGGAACTGAATTTCCTGGGAAGGTCCCTTGACTTTACTTTGTTTAATGGCAAAACCTCATTTCAGGAGAATCTGGATTATTTTCTCTCCTTTCTCAAAACCTTCCTATGCCATGTTTCCCCATACAATGATGCCATTGATGTACTTCAGGTGTTCTGGAGCCCTACCGTTTTCCAGTGCAGTCTGAATCAGTCCATGGCAAATGGTGGGACTGTGCTTTCACTCTTGGGGCAGTTGTTTCCAGGTGTACTGCACACCTCTCTGGATGAAAGCACACTGTGGCCTACATTGCTGATAGAGGAATGGAGAAAAACAAGTTGGCTATGTGGATAGAGGCACCATTTTGCTGCCTTGGACTCCAGTTCATACTGAAGTTCCTTTATGTCTGGCACAGCAGCACTCAGTGATGGTACAACTTCATTAAGGCCACAATAATCCACTGTCACTCTCCATTCTCCATCAGATTTACTCACAGGCTATATACGGCTATTGAAGGGGGAGTGAGTCTTACGGATCATTTCCTGGCTCTCCAGTTCACAGATCATCTTATGGATGGGAATCACAGTCTCAGTGTGCCCTTGCCGACAATGCACTGTTGTGGTGGCAATTGGTAGCTGTTGTTCTTTGACTCTCANTAAGGAAAGAATAAACAACCTGGAGAACGAGAACAACCATCAGTTCCGTTCATTTTTTACTTAACAAGGACTTAATGAAAAAGGCCTTCCCCTATCAGGGGAGAGACATGTGGGAGTGGTAGAACTCCTACATCCTAGTTTAACTTGATTGGATAGTTTTGTGGTATTGACATGTGAGTAAACCAATGAAAAGGGCTGATACACCTTTGTGAATACACATTTTTAGGTGAGATTCCGGAAATCTCTCTCTTTTAGTTTCCGGTGGGGGAGGTAAGAGGCCCAACCCAGCTCCTCTTCATGTCTGGGCCGGGCGGAGTTTCTGCCCCCCTGCATTCTCCCAGCACACCTGGCCAGACAAAGGGAGGAGGAGAGGGAGAGAGCGAGCCAAGACCGGCAAGTCCACAGCAACTGCCGACATGAGCCCTGCCGAGCCCCAGGAGTAGCCACAGCCCATAGCTCAGCAGGGAGGGAGTGGTCCAGTTCCCAGGCAGGGAGAAGGGAAGCTGATAAGATCTGAGCTACCTTCTTCAGCCTTGAAGCCTGCAGCTTGAGCAGAGAGTGACCCACAGCTGGAACTGAAACCACAGCCGGCCTCTAGAAATCTTGACACAGCTCCAACACAGCTGCAATTCCTCACCTGACTGCTCTGGTCTGGCTGCTGCCTTCTGTTAACTCTTTCCATGCAAAAGAGACCTCCAGGTCTCATTCTCCCTTGGATGAGAGAAAAAGAGAGGTCAGACATGTAAAAAGAACTGCATGAGGGAATCAATGTCAGTCAAGAAAGAGTAAAGTTCCACATGGAAGGAGTATGGGAAGTTGCTTTCAAGCTGAAAGATCTCTTGTAAACTATGGTGATTGACTGTAATACATTGAAATATTTCTTTTAAACCATAGAGAAGTATGGGGAGATGGGAAGTTCAAATTGTAAACCTGAGCAAAGGAATGCAGTGTTAGTGAGCCAGTGTTGAAGTGTCTGTAATTCCATGAGAAGTTTGAACAGAGACGAAGTGATGAAGCCTCTTTGTCCCCGAGAGAAGAAGACAATCTCTGTTCCATGGGATGAAGATGATCTCAAAAATAGATAAAGAGAACCTTTGCTTTGAACAGTCTATTTTTAAAAATAAACCCCATACGTCGATGTGGTCCAGAAGCACAGCTGCGAAAGGGACTGTCAACATTGGGAGTAGCTTCACGAATGCGGACTTTCCAGGCGGCAGTTATTCATGAAGACTGACACCATGAGAGAACTGTTTTCTTGTGAAAAAATTTTCCATAGCAAATGAGATGTGCTTCCCTCCCTAAGTGAACTGAAGAAGGACTATTTTAGTGGTAGAAAACTGGCTGAGATTTCTGGGTGTTGTTTCTGTATGTTGTCAGTTGGAAAGAAAGAAGGGGTGGGGCGGAAGGATGAGTGTTCTGATGGTTTCATTCTGATTCTTGTTTTTTTTTCCCTTTTAGTGTTAGTTAATAAAATTTTATTGCTTTTAAGCTTAAGCTTCCTTTGCTCTTTATTGAGAAATTTCAAATTGGCCAACCTAAACCACGACATTATTTGGTGCGTTGGCCGGGAAATCAAACTAAACTCGCGATACAAGCTCACCTCAGCTTCCAACAGAGTCAACTGCTGAGACCCTCCCTGTCACTCCAGCAATAGAAACAGGCTCCATTCACCATGTCCCAAGGCCTTAAGAGTACATTAAGCAGCAGTGTCAACTGAGGCTTTTGATTTTTGTGGTTCTGATGTGCCAGGCCATCGGATCCACACAGTCCAAAAGACACAATTTTCCCTGACCTCTACCTGGCTAGAGGCAGGGCCCCTAGTTCTGGCTCTTGTTTCCTCCCTGGGCATACATTCTGGACTTCCCTTCAAGGGGATCAGACATATCATCTTTCCTTCTGTTGTACCCAGCAGCTGAGTCACAGGAAACTGGAGCTACATCCATTTTTGCAGAGTTTACCCTATTAATAGTTTCTTCTTTTAGCTTAAGCAACTTTGCTGCTAGGATGGAAGTGGGTTTTCTATTTCATCTTCTTATATCTTCCCCATGCTCACACAGGAAGAACCACAGGTCAACTCGTGGGGTGTACCCCCTCTCCCTAGCAGGGGGACATCTGGACTCTCTGGAATGAGTTACATCCCTTTATAGTTTTTACCAATCCATTTCAACCAATAAGGAGAAATGTGTACCAGTAGATATAAGTGAAAAGATAACCGTTTACTAACAAGCCAAACAGCAACGGACAAAAAAAAAAAACCCAAACCAGTAAATAATCACTAGATACAAAATTGCTAACTATCACAAACTCCCCAGGAACAGAGAAACCCAAAATAGTAGACTACCTCCTCCCCCTTCCCCAATATAGTGCCTGCCACAGGCAATCGCATGTGGGAGGACAAAAATAAAATGGCAGATAAACTCTCCCCCTAAGATGGCGCCCTCTGCAGATGACTGTGCGGTCCAGGAGACATAAGAGACATGGCTGATTGTCCTGGGTTGATGCTAAATTGTATCCCCATTCGTCTGTTTAGTTCAGAAATAAGTGTTGTACCTTTAAAAATGGAATCTGAGAGTGAAGGAGACACGGTGGAATGTCTGAGGCAGTTGCTTTCTAAACATAAAGATAAGAGTCTTCAGCTTTCCTTGACACATGGCTGTATTATCAGCAGTGTGTGGACTGCAGAAGAGAGCTCTCCTTTGCTTTTTGTTAGTTTTTGGCTAGCTGAGGCAGAGAAGTTCTCTGGACTGCGTTTTTTTTCCTTTTTTCTTGGAACTGTTTGAACCTGCTCTGGGCTAAACACCCAAAAGGGCACCAGGAGCTCAGCCCCGTGTCCCACCAGGCCTGGCCTGGGCCCTGCCTTTCCACCAGAGGAACCGACAGCAACTAAGCCGAGCTACAGCTCACGAGAGAGACTTTCTGGCATCTCTGCGGAGTGGCGGGAGGTTTTTGTTGTTCAGTGTTGTTCCTTCATTTGTTGTGCTGGGGAGTGCTTTGTCTGTTAAATAAACAACTTTTATCCACTTTGTTCCAAGGAAATTTTTTTTTTCCTATCCTGATTCAGCTAAGGCGAGGGGTGGTCCAAATTTGCCCTAAACTAGGACACTGATAAACCCTACTGGGAAGGAAGGAGCTTCAGAAGCAGTTCTAGTGGCAGATAAGAACTGCTGACATGTGTGAGGTCAGTGCTGCCACTCACTGCTTCCTCCTGCCACCCACTGGACTCTGCCAGTGTTGGTGCTGCTGCCTCGGATCCCTGCTCCAATGAGGGAAGAAAAGAATGGACTCCTGGGCTCTGACAAGCAGTAGTCCAATCCAAGACCGTCTCAGTCTTCATTGAAGCAAAGAACTTTAAATCCAATAACAAAAGATTGTTGGACTGAACATTGATAATAACAACCTTGGCCAAGGTTGGGGACACATGGGAATTTATTATCCAAAAAAATATAAGTTCCACCCAGTTCAAAATACATGAGAAGTGCCTCTAGTTGGCTTCGATATTCTTCTGAGGAGCAAGACTACCATCTAGAGTCCCTTTTCAGTATTTTTGGGTAAGAGACCGCTCTACTTCATCAGAAAGTCCTCTTTGTCACTGTCTTTTAGGTGACCTCTGGAGGCTGGCAACTTTCCGCACATACATGGTCTGTTTCTGCTGAGCCCCAGTTTTTTACCTTGTTTTAATTACTACACTGACATTTCATTTATCTTTGATTAAAGGATAACTCAGAGCTTATCCAGCTAAAACAGTACCTTATTAAATTTGCTGCTCTAGCTAAACAATTACCATTGACTAAGTTTTCTGGGGTGTATAGGTTTATGGAATTACTTCCTCACTGCAGGTGCAGGAGGTATTTCCTTTATTTTCTCCAGATTATTTATCTTTTTCTACTAAAGCTAAACCAAACACAGATTTAAAACTAAAACAGATAAAATAACAAAACATAAATTTCTTAGCTAACTGATACAGCTGCATGTAAAATTCAGAGGACTGCAAGATTCCTGGCTAAATATGATAGGGCTCCTTTTCATCATGCTGCCAACTGACACCACCCACTGGAGCCTAGGCTAGCTCACAGAACACCAGCGCTGCCCCAGGTGTGGGGAACAACTGTGGTGTGGGGTTTCTGCTGACAGCTCAATCTTTAGAGCAGCTTGCTCTACAGTGGAAGGTTTCTCACCACAGTCAAGGGCTGGGTAAAGGAGAAGGCTCCTTGTTGCTGAGGCTCCAACAGGAGGTTTATTAACATTGAAGGGGTCAGGAACAGAAAAGAGCTACAAGTGCTGCTGTGCATGGGATTTTATACAGTGACAGAGCAAGGGGTAGATACCAAACACAAGCCAATGAGGAATCAGTAGGGGTGGAGTGAAAGGGTTACAACATTTCTTTGGGGCCAACCAGGGCAAGTGGGAGGAGAGGGCAGGTCACATGGTCCAATGGGGTGTTGAGGTTTAAGAAAACACCCAGGAATACCCAAGGGGAGGTATGCTCAAAGGATTGATTCAGGGTTGGAGTGACATGGAAGGTTCCAGAACAAGGGGCAGGGTAACAGTGATTGATAGGGAAGAAGCTGGAACAAGGGGTAGGGAAATACCATATAAGGTAACTTAGGGGAGGATGCAACTTCAGGAATAAACCAACTCGGGGAGAACATGGGGGAACACAAGAACAAACCATTAACATAAAAACATTAAAAATAACCCAGTTAAATGAAATAAATACAGGCCATAACAGCCAACAGGTGTTGCAAAATTCGCTCCAAAACAATTTCTGATTGCAAAATGAAGCTTCTCGAGTTGGTATTGCGAGCCCAGAAAACCTGCATGAAACAGCCTCTGCCTTGAACCAATGCCACAAGGCTAAAGTGAGCTCTGCTTCTGTGACCCAGTTTTAAAAATACCTGTACCCACGAAACCTATGATTCCATTTCTGGCTGCAGGGTATTAAAGAGACATTAACTATTTGGGCACCGATAGATATGGAATACAATAACAGTTTGGATTACCCAGGACAACAGGTGCTGGCATCTATGGTTTTTTATCTGGTTTTATTTTATTGGTTTTTTTTAAATGGGCCTATTCTCTATGTTCTATTGTATGTGGTTCCATTAGTAATCACACCTAAAGCAATAAGAGGATTAATATAATATACTTTTGTTTTAAACATAGTCAATATAAAGGCTGTAGCTGTATTATTATGAGAATTGCAGGTAAAATTGCTAAGCGCCACCAAGATTGAAGATTTCTTTTGAATTCAGTAGTGTTATCACAGATTACTTTTCTAATTTCAGCACGGAGGATACTGTCTTCCCATTCTCAAATGATGGCAGCTGTTATTTACTGTACTCATGTTCTGGTTTGAGAAGCAAAACCAGTGAGACACTCTAAGTCAGAAACACAATTTATTAGAAAAAGGGAAAATAAAAGAAAAAGGAAACAAAATACATGCAATAAAGAAAAAGAAAACTGCGGACAGAGTCAGAATACACCCTGACACCCTGTTGGTCAGGGTGTTGGCAGCAGTCTACTTGCAATGGTGGCTGCAGTCCTTGTGGAGTAGCAGTTGTGGCTCTGTTGAAGCAGTGGTCCTGGAGAAAAAGTGCAGCCCCCCGCTGAAAGTCCAGTAGTGATGGATGGGCCTGTTCTTCCTCTGGGAGTCCAGTGGAAAGGCTGACTTGGTGTTCCAAGTCTCTCAGGTTTTTATCCAGGTAGAGGGGCTTGGTTCCCCCCCCCTGCTGGAGCATTTCCCAATGGGATGATGGAAGTTTATCCGTGGACTCAATGGCCCATTAGCAGAAGCCCTATCCCTGGAGGGAGGATGGGTCGTGGAAGAGATAAGGAAAACTGCTCTTGATGGTTTCTTATCAGCTGGCTTATCAACAGAAGATAACATCACTACCCCCCATCCCAGTTCCAATGGATGGTAATAGAATAACACACCCCTGATTATATTTTACACTGCAACCCATGACAACTCATAACCAAGCTTGTACACAATTTAGAGCTAGGGATACATTACTCTGTAATGCATCAATGCTATTTACAATTAATTGGTGATCCTTTTCATCATTTTCTTCCCAATCTGGTAATATATTTACAGTGAGCCATTGATTTGCTCCTAGAGCTAGAAGGGAGGAGCATAGAGGATGCTGTCATTTATTTAAGTCACTAGTGGTGATGACCAATTTGTTCATTATAACCTCAGAATCAATTTTGTTCAGTACTCCAAGTACTGTTCCTAAAATCCCAGTTATGTCCCTTCAGTCTCTTTTCTATGGACTAGGAGTTCTCTTATGCAATGATGCCAGCCATCCTTTATATGAGGTTGTTAGAAACAGAGAGCAGTCTGGTGTAATTCCAGATACATTAACTTGCATTGATAACTCAGTGAATTTTAGAGACCAGGATGCATTAAGTAGTATTTGTTGTTTCACTACTTCCTTAATCACATATGGGCCTATTTCCTAGACTTGAGGTGCTTTGAGAGGCTGATTTGCTGTTAAGGGTAAGGCCTTTTCTTTTCTATTTTTATCCAATGTCCTTCCCATAATTCCAGTCCATCCCGTGCATGCTTGGGACCATAAACTCCCCTGACAATTCCCATGTTCTCCTGTGATTATAATCAATATTAGCACTAATGTCGGTTGCATATTGTTGAAACAACAATAAAAATAATAACTGCAATAAGAAATGCTACTAACCCTTTAAGGCATTCAAGTTCTACATAAGATAGGCCTTCTTCCCAGGTACAGTTCATGAAACTACCTTTTAGTCCCAAAGATCCCGAGAGGAGGTGGCTTCTCACTTATCTGGTTCTGTGGTTTTCTTAATTCGTGTATGATGGATCCATGGTTCTAGTCTCTGGAGTTTCACAGTTGTGTATGTGGTGAAAAGGACTTGGTATGGTCCTTCCCCACATTCTTTCAGTGGCTTATCATTCCATGATCTTGGACTCAATCTCCTGGATGAATGTTGTGGATAGGAAGATCCAATCCAATCGGTTTTCTGCATTAAAGATTGTCCTGGGCACAGAGGTGAGGGGTGGAGCTTTCAGAGCTGTGTATTCAATACCATTCATGTCACTGCTGGGGGATGTGATTTTGGCAGGGAAAATGCCATGGCCAGAAAAGGAAGGGTGGCCATTTTGTCTGACTCGCTCCAGTGAAGGGACCTGCAGACTCCAGCACTCTATGGCCTGCTACTTCCCTCTCCTCCCCTTTCCATTCTTCCAGGATGTTTTTGCAGGTCAGAGGACTGAGAAGAAGCAGCAGCGCCATTCCCATGGATTGGTGCTGAAGGAACAGGTCCAAGTAGCAGACGAACCCAGCAGGGCTAGGGTAGCATGACTTTGGCTCTCAGTGGGACCGTTTCTCCCTACCCCCCCATCCCTCCCAGCACAGCAAGGTGAACCAAACCATCCTTGCTACTATCAACAGAGTCCAGCCCATCTCAAAAGGAGCCTAGCTGGGCTGTAGGAAGAAGCAGCAAAGCAGCAGCAGCAACCCTCCACACACACCCAGCAAAATAGACTAGTGGTAGCAGCGCTTCAGGAACCTGGCACCAAACTGAATTCAGTAAAGAGAGAGGTGACCTGGCTTGGATGACAGAGCTTCAGGGTGTGAGAAATGAAGCCCACTACTCAGTTAGAATTTAAAGAAAATTTAATAAGGGACAATAGGGGACAAAGTCAATAAAGCAAAAGGAACAGCACTGGGTGCTTAGCTGCACACCAGTCAACACAGTAACACCCCTTATATACTCTGGCTATTGCCTCAGCCAAATACATATTCATAAATGGTCATACATATTCAAACATTTTAACATAGTTCCTCCTCCATCCTGTCTTTTTGGAACATGTGCAGTTGCCCTAGTTGTGGTAATTTGTTATTTTTCAACACATTCAACCTTCATTGGTTAATGGTTAACATTGCAACAACTCTACACCAACATTGGTATCACAACACAACAGTCACATTAAAAGAACTCTAAACTTTAGCAGAACTTCTCTTATAAAAGTCAACATTATAAAACACATAGTATTCACTCTAACAATTGCGAAAGCCAACACTATAATATATTTATCACATAGGGGTTGTTTTGTCATTGTTTTTTTTGTTGGGTTTCTTTTTTCCTGGCTGGGGATGGGGGCATTAAACCATGGAACCTTCTGCCATATTGCCTTTGTTCTCAGAGGACCCACATAGTGGTCTGTTGCAGGAACAGCAGCCATCTCATTTATCTCCAGGAGGGTCAGTCTTCATAACGCCTTTGTTGGTCAAACCATTCTCTTTTTGTGCAATCGTTTATTATATTTTTGTGTTTATTGTGAGTCTTTAGTAAATTGTGACTCTGACTTCAGTCTCCCTTAGTATTTATTTCTCCATTATGGAAAGGGGGCAGCTTGAGTGGCCTTAATTTCCTTTTTGAGTTTGTAAAATCAGGACAAAGGCACCTGTTGATAAAGGACAAAAGGTTCCCTAGAGAAATAACATAATTACACAATATTCTTGGCCTAAGTTATTCACAGAATGCGGTTTGTAAGAGATTGCCTGCTAAGGTCTACCAATATAAGATTTCAAAGGGACTAAGTTTATCCCTGGATCTGTTATTCTGACTCTCAGTAGTGCTAGTGCTAACATTTTGGGCCACTTTATTTGAGTCACCTGGCAAATTTTACTGAGTTGTCTTTTTAAAGATTGATTAATTCACTCTACCTTTCCACTAGACCGAGATCTCCATGATTTCTGTTGTCAGAAAAATTAATCCACAAACACCAGAGGTTTATGTCAGAAAAGGAGACAGAGGAGTCCCTTTACTTTATTTGAATAAAGGGAGAGGCCATGGGGCATTTCCCCTGGGGTCTCTCAAATTTTTGGAGGATGCAGCTTCTCTTTTTATCCTAATTTCCTGACCACATGTCCCTCTCTCTTTCCCCATTGGCTGAGGTATTTGAGAGGTACAGACTTCCCAAAACGTCTAATACCTAAGACCCCCTTCTAATGTATATCCCTCTCTTTGTCTTTTCCTTTTGTCACTCAGTGGAATTATGTATGGAATTTATGGTTCTTCTCATTGTTTCTTTCATCTCTCAGTATCCAATTGTATTTATCAGCTGATCTACTGTAGGAGTTCTATTACTCTTTGAGTTCTTGTTAAGTAAAAAATGAACTGGACTCGTAATTGTTCTCGTTCTCCAGGTTGTTTATTCTTTTCTTATCTACAATTTCTGCACACCAGGCTTTACACCAGCCTAGCGTGAAGGCGAAAGGACACCAAAGAGCTTCTAACACACAGATTCGAGGNACATTTCTCACCCTGTGATAAGTTACATATTATGCCACTACCTAATTTACTTTCCTGCAAATTCTATCTCATCTCAAAGCCTAGGAAGCCCTTTCCACGGACAAAGGTTAAAAGCAGTATTTGTCAGAGGGTCTGGATCCTTTTAAAACATGCAGATAAATATTCTCTGCATTCTGGATTCCAACAACCTACAATTTCTTTGTAAAGACAAATCTCCCTCATTCCATTCATCAATCAGTGGAGTCTTTCCCATTGTTTCTTTTATCTCTCGGTGCCAGTTTTATCTACCAGCAGACCCACAGTTTGTTTGTAAAGACAAGTTCTTCCTTTCTTTCAGTGTAGATTCCATTTAATTTACAATGTTCTGCATAGTTCTTTGCTAACACTGGCTACAAAATGAGGTTCCCTGTCTGATGACATACCTCTAGGTATCTCATACTTAGGAATGACATCTTTCAATAGTACCTTGCCTACCTCTTTAGCCTGGTTGGTTTGACAAGGAAAAGCTTCAGTCCAGCCAGAAAATGCATCCACTAGTACCAATAAATATTGATATTGATTTTGCTGTGTTAATTCAGAGAAATCTATTTGCCAATAATTTCCTGATGTGTTCCTTTTAGTTTGTCCTGGGGGAAGCTAAGGCTAGATCTGTGGACACAGTCTACATTTGTTCACTATACTTTTTGTGATGCCTCTCATTCCAATCCCAAAGATGCACAGCTTTATATTGTTTTCTGGAAATCGTTGGGTTGTTCTTAAATCCCTGTGGTAAACCAGTCCAGCATAATTGAGTCTTTTGCCCTGTTCATGAATTCTCCCATTCAAATACAAATAGCTCCTGACTTCTGGTGTACAGTGGAATACAAAAAAAAGCATCTTTCAAGTCCAATACTGTAAACCATTGATTAGTCCCTTTTAATGTGTAGCTATTAATTTTTAAGTAATATTTAAGCTGCTAGCTTTGTCTATTCTATTATTATTATTCAGGTTGTTTCCTTCAAGTTTCACTAAAATACATCTTTACTATTATTAATTATCCGATTATTAGTTCCAGGTTTCACTATAATCCATCTTTGACTTAGACAACATAGCCATGTAGTTCAGATAAAGTTCAAATTGAAGCCTAACAATTCTAGCTACTTATGTCAAGTGAACACTTAGCTACTTTCAAATAATAGAAAATTTCAAACAATACAAAATTTTAACATATGTCTGAAGGCAACTTTGCTGAGCAGAAGACCTGGATTTCAATTGTCTACTCTGGAACTGAGGATTGCTCTGCTCCTATTTTATGTACTCTGCTTACCTGTCTTTGGCTCGCTAGCTGAACAGACAGGCTATGTGCTGATAAGATGGCTGGTGCCTGGTGGTCTGTAGCCATGGTGGCATGGTGGTGCTGTTGTCCTGAAACAGGTTCATTCACCCGTTGTGCAAGAGGATGATCCACACACAGAGTCAAGGTATCTGATTTACTTACAGTTCTGCACAGAAAAGGGTGCTGAGTGGCAAATCCACAAAGCCAGCAAAACAAGTGTCAAAACTTTTCACTATACATTTTAGCAAACAAAGGCATTAATGTTAATTGGCTACAAGTTAAAAAGTTACCTCATTAATTCATATTCTCTCTTCTATTGGTTAAATGATTGTCTTGCTTCTTAGGCTAATTAGTCCACATTCTCAGTCTTTTTGCATTGGTGGGTTTCTTGGATCAGTGGGCCGTGAGTTGTTAGTCATGATCCCCCCTTGCTGGAATAACCCTTTACCTAGTTTGGTTAGTGGGCCTTTTTTTGTTCCTTATAATCTGGCCTTATATTAATTGTTTCACCAAGTGTCATTGGTTAATTGGTTAAGCATTCTGTTATGTCTGGTTTCAGTTGATACATTATCTCAAGTTTCTTTTTTCTGTTCTTTTTCTATAGCTGCAGTTATTGAGGCTGCAATTGCTGAGACATGTTAAACAAAATTTATCTATTTGGAAGCTGTACATCAGTGCCTCTGACCTGCTAATGGGCAAGTGGCACTGGGCTCTATTTGGTGCAAACCACGGCTGTATGTTGTTTATACTATTGTTCCCTTGTCAAACTTGACATTGTCCAACAGACTCAAAAAGGGAAAGATGTGCAGACAGTGACATTATATAAACTTCTCCACTTGACGAATCTGTTGTGGCTTAGGAATAGCACTCCAAAGCACAAATTGTTCCTACACCCCCTCCCTCTGGTGGAAGACAAAAGGCAGACATTAGGGTTCAGATAAGAACAATTTACTGGAAACAGCAATGAGATAAGAAAACAAACATTAACATCAACAATATTAATAACAAAAGGGTACAAAAGAGGGTGATTTACATGCAAAAATGCTCACCAAGCCCAGGACAATGAAAAACATTTTGGATGGACCCTCCAAGCTCCACTTCCTCATGGCTACTGTAAAAACAAATTAACTATCCAAGCCAAAAACCAGGACAGAATCCTAAAACTTCCAGTGGTGCAGTCATTTATTTTGCATGCCTGATTTTATATTGCATTGGAACCTTCTGTACTGTTCAAAGAAACAGTCTAAAAGATCACAGAAACAGATGGGCATACAGATTTATAGAAACCTGCTAAATCTTAGACTCTGTGTGTGAGTCAGCACAGGAAGGCAGCCGGGACAACCACAAACCCACATCTGAAATGCAAAGAATAAATTTATTTCCATTACCTTGATAACTGGGGGATCTCTGAAGCAACACCTGAACAGAGTTATACAAATGGAGATGCAGGCACTGTTTAACTCAGTCCATACCAGAGGATCACTTCCCTGCACACTGATTTATCAAGGGTTATTCCTAGCTGCAAGGTCACCTGAGTATTTTTAAAATCCTCCTTGCCAATCTTCCACTTTCAGCCAATTTGTCTCAACACACTGCTACAATGTAATATTGTAGAAATTCTCAGTATATGTAAAATATATGTTCAGTGGCACAAAATGTAATGTCTTTAAAACCCTCTATGCATAATATAAAATAAAATAACAAAGAAGGAGGCCTCTTTCTTATTTGTCTGAAATGTAGAAAAATATAATCCTGGAATCTATCCTGAGTTGGAAGGGGCTATCATGGGTAACCCAAAATATTATTGTATTCCATATCTATATGTGCCCAAAATTGTTACTGTGTCTGTAAGACCCTGCAGCCAGAAAACAGAACCTGGGGAAACAGAGTCCCCTAGGCTCTTTAAAAGTCAAGGCACTCAGGCAGAGTCTCTCTCTGGCTGCTTGGCTTGGCTCTTGGTTTTCTTGCCACGGAGCTGAGGAATCACAGGCGAAGGTTTCCCTTTTGGATTCTCTTTTGTTTCTTTTCTGAGGAGGTTTCTTCAAACAGGTTTTTTTTCTCCTCGGCTTGCCTTCCCAGTCCTGGACGACTTCAGGGTGAGTTTCACGAGTGCCTGACTCTGGCCACGGCATTGCTCAAGGGAAGAAATGGAGCGGCTCTGCTCCAGTCCAGGTCACCCCGGCGTCTGTGCACAGACAGTTTCTCCCCCGGCCCCAGCCCACCACTGGCTTGAAAGACAGCACCACCAACACCATAAGAGTCCAGCAGGTGGCAGTGTTAGCGTTCAGAAACATAATCACAGACAGATTATATGCAAGTGCTTTTATTGAAGCGGGTGAGAGCCAGGGGTACAGCTACCCAAATAAAGGCTCTGTCCATTTGCTTGAAGGATACATATTTATACCATTTCAGCTGTTACTAAAATTAGCTTTTACTTAAACAGTGATCACTATAACAATTAACAATAATCATATTGATGTGTTTAACTTATGATTCATACAGGTGCAGTCTCACTTGATTTCTTAATAACAATTAACAATAATCACATTAATATATTTAGCTATGATTCGTGCAGGTGCAGTTTCACTTGGATTCCTAAAAACAAAGCACAGCATTCCTTTCC
Organism: Thryothorus ludovicianus; assembly: GCA_013397245.1. Taxonomy (NCBI): domain Eukaryota; kingdom Metazoa; phylum Chordata; class Aves; order Passeriformes; family Certhiidae; genus Thryothorus; species Thryothorus ludovicianus. The sequence continues at coordinate 23,472 of VZTB01003111.1, read as the reverse complement.
TACCTACCTCAAATCTTTACTTAAACTCCTCATGATTTTCAGAAACATTTTGACCCTATGCTAACAGCAGGAGGGAGTGGCAGGTAGCTGTACTGACCTCACACACACCAGCACTTCTGCTGCTAGAACTGATTCACAAGCTCCTACCTTCCCAGGAGGGTTTCTTTTGTTTGCCATCTTTTTCCTTTTGTCTCTCGGACTGTGTGGTGGACTGGAGGGTGCCATCTTGGGGGAGAGAGCTGACACCTTTTTCCCTTTGTCTCCCTACATATGATTATCTGTGGGCTCCATCATCTTGGAAGGGAGGGGTAATCTGCCATTTTGGGTGTCTGTTCTTAAGGAGTTTGTGAGATTTATCAAATTTGTAGCTAGTGATTATTCACTGTTTTGGGTGGGGTTTTTTCCCCTGTTTCTGTTTTGTTTGTTAGTAAGCTGTTTTTTTTTCACTTGTATCTACTCACATTCATTCCTNGGAGGGTGCCATCTTGGGGGAGAGAGCTGACACCTTTTTCCCTTTGTCTCCCTACATATGATTATCTGTGGGCTCCATCATCTTGGAAGGGAGGGGTAATCTGCCATTTTGGGTGTCTGTTCTTAAGGAGTTTGTGAGATTTATCAAATTTGTAGCTAGTGATTATTCACTGTTTTGGGTGGGGTTTTTTCCCCTGTTTCTGTTTTGTTTGTTAGTAAGCTGTTTTTTTTTCACTTGTATCTACTCACATTCATTCCTTATTGGTGGAAAGGGATTGGTTAAAACTAAAGGGAGGAAACTCATTTTAGAGTGTCCACCTCTTTAAATTGTCTTAAACCAAGACAAGATCTACAAGGATCATCAAGTCCAACTCCTGACTCTACACAGGGAAACCTAAATGTTAAATCATATATCTAAAAGCATTGTCCAAATACTTCTTGAGCACTGACAGGTTCAGAGCAATGACCACTTCCCTGGGGAGCTTGTTC